>JAVJIF010019367.1:0-89562 GCA_038442645.1 Agave tequilana | reverse complement strand
TGAAAAACACCTAGAGGGGGGGGTGAATAGGTATAAGTGCTAATCTAAGAAACTTAATGCAAACTAAGTGCGCTAAATGCGGAAGCTAATGCAAATTATACACAAACTAATATAATACAACAAGTGTAGCCGAATTCCCCTTGCGAGGCTCTGGACTAACTCTCCTTGATTCCCCTTGAAATGGGTTGAGGTGCTATGTGAAGCTCTTGTTGGATGAGTATAAGTTAGGCACACACACCAAGCAATCCAAGCAATGTGCACTCACAATCAAGCCAAGCAATAAAGGATATAGCAATAAGAGATGCAAGGCACAACACAAGCAATATATGATATGAATGAATCAATGCTCAACACAAGCAAGTATGATATGATGATGAGTATGATGCTTTGCACAAATATAAGAGAGAGAGTTAGAGAGACAATGGATCAAAACGCAAACACCAAGATTTGTTTCGAGGTTCGAGCACCTTGCTCTACATCCCGCGCCTACACCACCGTGTAGGATTTCCACTATCTCAACTCCCACTGAGGGAACCTCTACCAAGAGGATTTCTTACAACTCTAGGAGTACCAAACTCCTCTCTCAAACAACCACCTCACAACCGAGGGGCAAGGCCCGTAGCCAATACAACAACCAATCCACACACCTCTACCGAAGAGGCTCACAACCAAACACTATCACCTCTACCTAAGAGGGATCCAAAACAACCCAATACAACACTCTCCACCTCTACCCAAGAGGAGCAACTCAAGAAATCAAGGGTTTACAACAAGAGGTATATTTCAACCACATACCTCTTTCCTTTTTCTTTTCACAAAAACAAGATCCTAATAGTTTAGGATAGAAGATAGCTCAAGTGTGGAAAACAAGTGTTTTTGGAAAACAACACAAGAAAATCTTTGGGAAAATACTTGCAATATGATGAATTGAAGATCTAAGCAAAAATCCCAAAAACCTTTTTTTCTTTGATTTTCCAAAACCCTAAAACAATAAAGATGAGAAGTTTTTGCACTTAAAACTCTTTTGAAAACTCTTTTAAAACCTTCAGAAAACTGAAAATTTTTCTCTTGAAAAATTGGCTAAAATCCCCAAAGAGATGGGGTTATATAGCCCCTATACAAAACTAGCCGTTAGGCTGAGTTGGCAGTCTGACAGACTGCTGGTCGACAGGTCCGGTCGACCGCCAACGGTCAGAATTATGACCGTTGGGCAACAGCGGTCGACCGGCCCGGTCGACCGAAAAAACCCGAGAGCAGAGCTCTCACTCGGTCGACCGTCCCGGTCGACCGTGTCTGTGCCTAACAGACGTGCACGTCTGTGCACGTTGGTCGACCGCAACGTTGACCGGCCCTTGGTGCGGTCGACCGTCACGGTCGACCGACCAGCCTGTCAGCACAAAACAAGGTCAAAAATTTTGGAAAAATATTTTATAAAAACTTTTATCATTTCTGAAAATTCCATAAAACTTGTTTATCATTTTATGTTAAAACATAAACATGTGATAAAAATTTCAAGACAATATAACAACATATCAATTCATTTTTGTGTCTTGCAAATTTTATCAAAAACAAAACCTTGTATTTTGTCAAACTTGATTTTCCAAAACATGAATAGGATAGTCAAAATAAGTTTGTCTAGCAGTTTAAAGCATGTATGTATATCTAGACCATATCTAATATACATAGGTATAAAGTAACTTGTTTTGATCTATTTTCATGAAACCAAATATCAAATCATAAAACGTGTGTGTTTTGTGTTCACTTGAGCATATCAACTAAACTAAGCTTTACAAATGGATCTAAAACTCTATCTAAACGAGGATACCTAAGTCTTCTTGACGATCTTCATCTTCAAGTAGACTTGCTCCAAAACTCCGTGATTCTCCAAGTGTAAAGGTATGATCTTTAAGCTTTGGCACCGGAATCATCATGAATAGCTTCTATCATCTTGTTGAAGCTAATCACCAACTAATATCCTGTTAATGATCTGAAACTTAGAAACACAAAATATTAGTAAACATAACTACATGAGTGTTGATCATCATCAAAACTAGAGTGGAAGGCCATTGGCCAACATCTCCCCCTTTTTGATGATGACAAAACTCATGAGTTATATATGCATGGATTAAAGATAAGCTTCAGGAAGCTCCCCCTTAACTCATGCATAGGGATAAACAATAAATATATGCAATTAGTATTAAACATGAAACATGCATATGCATAAACAATAATGGTTCTAGATATCAAATGGAATATTCAAAACAAAATAAGCTCTAGATACCAATTACAAAGCAAACTCTATAATCAATTAAACTTAATATTCTTGAGATTAAAACATAATATATGCATAAACATAAGCATGCATATAAAACACAAATACTTCTCCCCCTTTTTGTCAATCATCAACAAAGGGGTAACAATCAAAACCATAGATAAAATGAGGGGTAAAAATCTTTCTTCCCCTTATGTCAAACAAAACAATAAAAGACAATGTTCTCCCCCTTTTTGTCTAAACACAAAACAAAGTCATAAGGGGTGACTACAAACATGATATCAATTAGAAATATGTCAATGAAGCATCTTGATACCAATAAACAAGGATCAATATATGTTATTGCTATATACATTCATGAAGAGGAAGACGCTAAGTTAGCTTCCTACACATATGCATTACATGAAGAAGGGATGACAAGCCCCAATTCACATAACACATATTTGTAATGCATAAGAGGAGATGTGAAGCTCCCCCTACACACGTATATCATATAAAGAAGAGTTATCAAGCTCCTCAATTTATAATATACTCAACATGAATCTATATGTAAGAGAGATGTTAAGCTCTCCTTGCTATAGGAAATACAAATCAAAACTTTGAATATTTTCTTTAAACAACATTTTGAGATACCAATTGTAATTAAAGATAACAAATTACAATTGTGTAAACAACATAACAAATTTTGAATGTCTAAACACAATTTTGATACCAATTGTAAGAATATATTTCATTTTGAAAACATATGATACCAAATTCGAAATGTCAATCATAAAGTATGGGAGTACAAATACCAATTGAAAGACAAAATATGAATACTCATTTTCTCCCCCTTTATGAAATACCAAAGGAAACATTGAATACTTTTATTTTAACAAGTTAAACATAAACAACTATTTGTGCTCTAAGATATAGGATATAGTAGGCACAAATAAAACAAGTATATGTGTATGAAATGGAATGAGTATCAATCACCAATAGATGATACCAAATGAAAACATACATACATAATATATATGAGTATACAAAAGGTCAAAATGATACCAATTGAAAGAGTTCAATGATACCAATTGACATAACAATAAGCTCAAGTACATACATCATATTATCTACCACCCAATCATAATTCAAGTTTTAAAGATTTTCAATTAGGGCATACATGAACATGATCTCCCATCCTACCGCCCTTAGAAGGTAGGGGTTTTCAAAAATAGATTTGAAAATTTAGTTTTGTTTGAAAAACTCTACCAATGAAGAATATCGCAACTAGTTAAATGGAAAAATTTGTTAATTAGTACGAAATCCTTCAAGTAAGAAATAAAACAAAATTGTTTTTCATAAACATGGAATCCACATCATATCAAACACTCAAGTTCAATTAGGCATAAATAAGACTCAATTATTCCTTAAAACACGAAATCATCAAAACTATCTAATCTTCAAGCATATGTATGTCTAATACAAACTATAGTATACATACATATCCAAAACATAACGAGTCCACAAAATATATGCATTAAGGCACGTGGCTCAAAAAGGATACTCATGTATAGTCAATAGTTTGGATAAGATGGACATATATATGAAGTTAAATATTGACACAATAAACATGACAATCATGAAAACATGAAAAGCATGAAAAGTATGAAAATTTAGCTTTTCATTAAAACAATTTGATACCAATTCTTTTCAAGGTATATGTATGATTTGTTAACACAAGAAGTATACATACATATCCCTTAAACACACTTTGAGTCCATAATAGATATTTGCATGAAAGGCAAATGACTCAAGGGGTATACATGTATATCTTCAAGTTTGGCAAAATACACATATACATGAAATGAAAACTCATAAGAACAAATATCAAAAATGGAATACAAGTTTAAAATGTATGAATCATCAAAATTAGACTATACTAACACATGTAATGGGTTCAAATAAGCAATCAAGCCCAAACATACATAGATTTATTTGTGGCCCACTATATGTACAAGTATAATTCCTAGTCTTAATGAAAACTAACACTTAAACATGTAATCAAGTCATTGAGCATCAAAACAAACACGAATACTATATTTCTAACTAAAACACATACAAAATTCATCAAAATTCTTTTATTTGAATTTTAAACTGCATATACATGCAAATAGGTATAACAAGTATAAATGAACGAATCATCAAAACTAGCTCATGCGTGTACATATAGTGAATACAAATGAGCATGAAGTTCAATTGCATATAAAACAAATGTAACTCACTATTTGTACATGTATAACACAAGTTTTGACAAATCCTCATTTAAACATGTCATAACCACAAGGAGTATCAAACAAGTTAGAAATCAACATCATAAGAACTAAAACATGATTACTATGTAAATTCACATGCAATAGATTCATGATGTATATTATAGCTAAACAAACGGTGAGAACACTAAATGTGAATCAATAAGCATGTGTGTCTCAAATACTATACATGTATGTCAAGGATCTAATAAACATGGAATGAACATACTAATCCATAGACAATGAAAACATGCTATAAAACATCAAAACATGCTATAAGCAATGAAATGGAAAGCATGTAAACAATAAATGGGAGTAAGGATTATTACCAAACCGAAGAAGCAACTTTCCTTGTCTCCAAAACATGGTGGTCATCTCCACCAAATCTTCCCTTGAAAGTGATGCATCCAATTGATTTCCTTTAAGTCCGGAACGCATCCACTCCAAGGTGCTATCACTATTACGTCATGTGAGAGCCCACACCTACATCAAAAATAATAGGAAGGGTGGTCTTTGGTACCCACATCTTGTTGGGTCCATGGGGGTTAGTCCCTTCTCTAACCCAAACAAATTTCTTTGCTAAATTAGTAGTATGTAATCTATCAAAACAAAATTTAGCAAGGTGGCCCTTACGTCCACAATGTGTACATGTGTACACATGAGCATACATATGGTGATGGGTGTGTCCGTGAGGAGCATGTGTATGCCGTGAAGGTGTGCATGCATAAAGGATGGAACTTGTTTCTTTCGAACCAAGGTTTCCAAGCGTGTATGTTTCTTGGCACATTGGCTCATAGTGGAGCCCAAACAATCTAATCTCTTCTTTAGCATACAAATATCATCATTAATCTAGAAGAAGAGGTACATGCATTAGGTAGACTAGATGAAGAAGCTACACTAGCATGGCAAACATGTGCATCAATCTTATTTTGTAAAAATTCATTTTTCTTTAAACATGCATCCAAATCTTTAGAAATTGAAGCAATCTTAATTTTCAAAGAATCTTTTTTTTTAAACAAAATCAACTTTTGAAGACAAGTTTTCATTTTTCTTCAAAAGAACATGGCACTCATTTTTATTTTTCAAAAAGTTATTTTCTTTTAGTGCAAGTTCCAATTGAGATCTCAATGAATCCCTTTCATTAAAGGCCTCAACTTTCTCTTGCAAAACACAATCAAGTCTAGAATGCAACACTTATTTTCTTTTTCAATATCTAGACTTTTCTTTTCAACACGTTATATTTTTCTATTAACTTTTCACACACAATAGATAGTTCTTCATTTAAGGCATGGGGATCAACATAATCATTTGAAGAACTAGCACAATCATTACTATCTAGTTGAGTTTCCGATTGTACCTCAAGGGAGTCATTCCCTTGGACCATGAAGCATTATGGATCGGATTCTCCACTAGATTCCTCTTCTTGGATTGGCAATTGAAGCTTGGAGGTGTTGGTGGTAGTCAATTTGTTCCACAGTACAAAAGCGGAATCAAAGTTAAAACACATAAAAGATAATCTTTAGATAAAGTGCTTCTAATGGCCTCTAGGGCTTGTGCATTGGCCCCTATATGATTGCAATCACCAAGATAACATCTCTTGGTGGCGGCAAGGAAGACATGCAAACCTAGGGTCTTTAGGTACATGGACATCCTATACTTCCAAACATCAATGTTGGAAGGGTCAAAGCTAGGAGGGGTCATGAAGTCCATGGTAAACTATATATGAATGTGCAAATGAGATTAGCAAGCAAATGGATCACTCCTAGGATGTTAAGCCTAAGTATCAGGAGCACTAGCTCTGATACCAATTGAAAAACACCTAGAGGGGGGGTGAATAGGTGTAAGTGCTAATCTAAAAACTTAATGCAAACTAAGTACGCTAAATGCGGAAGCTAATGCAAATTATGCACAAACTAATACAATACAACAAGTGTAGCCGAATTCCCCTTGCGAGGCTCTGGACTAACTCCCCTTGATTCCCCTTGAAATGGGTTGAGGTGCTATGTGAAGCTCTTGTTGGATGAGTATAAGTTAGGCACACACACACAAGCAATCCAAGCAATGTGCACTCACAATCAAGCCAAGCAATAAAGGATATAGCAATAAGAGATGCAAGGCACAACACAAGCAATATATGATATGAATGAATTAATGCTCAACACAAGCAAGTATGATATGATGATGAGTATGATGCTTTGCACAAATATAAGAGAGAGTTAGAGAGACAATAGATCAAAACGCAAACACTAAGATTTTTTCGAGGTTCGAGCACCTTGCTCTACATCCCCGCCTACACCACTGTGTAGGATTTCCACTATCTCAACACCTACCTCCTACCAAACGGCTATCCAAGAGTACTTTACTAACCTAGAGTCCAAACCAAACTCCTCTCTCAAACAACCACCTCACAACCGAGGGGCAAGGCCCGTAGCCAATACAACAACCAATTCACACACCTCTACCGAAGAGGCTCACAACCAAACACTATCACCTCTACCTAAGAGGGATCCAAAACAACCCAATACAACACTCTCCACCTCTACCCAAGAGGGAGCAACTCAAGAAATCAAGGGTTTACAACAAGAGTATATTTAACCACAAACCTCTTTCCTTTCTTTTTCCAACAAAAACAAGATCATAATAGTTTAGGATAGAAGATAGCTCAAGTGTGGAAAACAGTGTTTTTGGAAACAAGCAACAAAGAAAAATCTTTGGGAAAATACTTGCAATATGATAGAATTGAAGATCTAAGCAAAAATCCCAAAAACCTATTTTTTCTTTGATTTTCCAAAAACCCTAAAACAATAAAGATGAGAAGTTTTTGCACTTAAAACTCTTTTGAAAACTCTTTTAAACACTTCAGAAAACTGAAAATTTTTCTCTTGAAAAACTTGGCTAAAATCCCCAAAGAGATGGGGTTTATATAGCCCCTATACAAAACTAGCCGTTAGGCTGAGTTGGCAGTCTGACAGACTGCCGGTCGACCGGTCCGGTCGACCGCCAACGGTCAGAATTATGACCGTGGGCAACAGCGGTCGACCGGCCCGGTCGACCGAATAAACCCGAGAGCAGAGCTCTCAACTCGGTCGACCGTCCCGGTCGACCGTGTCTGTGCCTAACAGACGTGCACGTCTGTGCACGTCGGTCGACCGCAACGGTCGACCGGCCCTTGGTGCGGTCGACCGTCACGGTCGACCGACCCAGCCTGTCAGCACAAACAAGGTCAACAATTTTGGAAAAATATTTTATAAAAACTTTTTATCATTTCTGAAAATTCCATAAAACTTGTTTTATCATTTTATGTTAAAACATAAACATGTGATAAAAATTTCAAGACAATATAAAACATATCAATTCATTTTTGTGTCTTGCAAATTTTATCAAAAACAAAACCTTATTTTGTCAAACTGGATTTTTCCAAACATGAATAGGATAGTCAAAATAAGTTTGTCTAGCAAGTTTAAAGCATGTATGTATATCTAGACCATATCTAATATACATAGGTATAAAGTAAACTTGTTTTGATCTATTATTCATGAAAACCAAATATCAAATCATAAAACGTGTGTGTTTTGTGTTCACTTGAGCATATCAACTAAACTAACCTTTACAAATGGATCTAAAACTCTATCTAAACGAGGATACCTAAGTCTTCTTGACGATCTTCATCTTCAAGTAGACTTGCTCCAAAACTCCGTGATTCTCCAAGTGCAAAGGTATGATCTTTAAGCTTTGGCACCGGAATCATCATGAATAGCTTCTAATCATCTTGTTGAAGCTAATCACCAACTAATATCCTGTTAATGATCTGAAACTTAGAAACACAAGAATATTAGTAAACATAACTACATGAGTGTTGATCATCATCAAAACTAGAGTGGAAGGCCATTGGGCCAACAGTATATGATTCTATTTTGAGAAAGCGATCGGGGGTTAGTATTGGTTATCATTAAATAAGCAAGGTTAAGCCGTAGAAATTTAGGTGGCATCGTATCAAAAGTCCTAGTAAAGATTAATATATTATTATTGGAAGACAAAGATTAATCTTAACCGCGGAATCAGTATCATAAACTTGTGAATCATTTCAATTAGGGGAGATCAAGTTATAGATCCCTCCTAACCTTTAGAATAGATGGAGGATCTTGAAGCTTTCTGCACTTGTGAGGGTTGAACCTCTTGCCATCATTACATAATAATTGTGCAATCGAATCAAGATTTGATCTTGGTCATGTTAGTGGGATAAGAATAAATTTTTACGTTAAGTCCAACTATGAAGATTGGAGGTGACTTAAAGAGGGGCTTGTGATAATCATGTGGTGATCGATCTATGAATGCTCTTATAAATATTCTCGTGACCAAAAGTCTAAATACTTAAGTTCATGCCTTCCTCATGATCTAATTTAGATGAGGAAATAGAGGAAAAGTTGGGAAATTGTGTAGTTCAAAGCACTTTGTAATAATAATACAAATCTGTTAATGTCTGTCCAGATCTGAAACCAGAATCTTGGGGTTTCTTTCGTTAGGATATTTAATGAGAAATAGGTCATGTGATATACCGTTGGAAAGCTAATCGAGTCTACTTTCCAACCGCGCTTACGGTGTCCTAATCCAATGTCTGTGCTGGGAATTATCACTGGAACATGATAACTTGTCGAAAGTGCAAAGTTGCAGAATTTTTAGATGTCTAAATGATTTTATGTTTATTTCAGCTTTTCGTGCGACTTAAGTGGGTCATATATTATATTGCTGGAGAAGTGAATTAATGTTCTAAATACGGGTATGTCATATGACATGCTAGAGAAGAAATAGGATTGGCCAAAGTGTGATGTTTAGAAAATAGGGAACTTGAATAAGAAATTAAACTAATGATTTATATGATGGTAAGCATTAAATTGCAACATTCATATAGAAGCTTGTAAATACTAAATTGTACACTAGTGAGAATTCTACTCATGCAAAGAGTTGAACGATAAAAACATCAACGGAGGATATAAGCTCACACGTAGGAACTCGTGAGTAAGTTGAGGTGATCATACACACACAAAATATATATACGTATCTAAATTATTATACACATGTGCAAGTGATGTATATGAATGTGTATCTTACATGTGCAAGTGATGTATATGAATGTGTATCTTATATGTGCAAGTGATGTATACGAATGTGTATCTTGTATGTGCAAGTAGTTAGTAGCGCGATATGGATGAAATTCTATGTTATGTTTGTGTAATGGCTTTGCTTATGTGCATAGTTTTGTATTCTTGTGGGATGAGTTGCTTTATCCCTATAAGTAGGAAGGGGCCGGCGGGGGGCCGGTAGGAAGGGGGAAGACGGTGGGAAAAAGAGGTGTTCATCTAAAATTGTAGGAAGGGGCCAGCGGGAGCCGGTAGGAGGAGAAGACGGTGTAAATGTATGTTGTTCATTGTAGGAAGGGGCCGGCGGGAGCCGTAGGAGGGGAAGACGGTGTTATGAAAGTAGCTCATTTTATAATTGTAGGAAGGGGCCGGCGGGAGCCGGTAGGAGGGGGAAGACGGTGAATTGTTCATGTATTCTTTAAAATGTTGGGGTGATGAAATGTTACTTGTTGATGTGATGTTTATAAAAGATGTTTGTGTTATCATAAGTTAGAAATTGCTATGACTTGAATTATATCATGCTAGGGGTATGTTGGATGTGTTCATATATGTCAATGAAACCATCAAAATACAAGTTTGGCTGATTGAAATGAATATCATATATTGGGTGAAAATGTACATGTGAATCCGTGCTTTACTTGAAGGGTGAAGCGTTTTTGCATTATGAGAAATATGATATGATTGTATGCTATATAATTATGACTTGTGAAGTAAGTGTTATCTGAATGTATAAACTAGGTTTGTGGCATAACTCTTGTGGTTAATGTATAATAGCGTGAAACACAAAGTACGTGGGTAATACACACTATGTACACATAAGACGAGAGAGTTTGTTATGTAACTCTTAACCTTATCACACATAAATATGAGAATCCAAGAAAGAAATTGGGAATACAATTATAAGAGTGACCGTCCTCAGAGATTTTAGAGGCTGAGGCCTTAATTATTAAACTATCGGATGCCTTCGATTCTTGCCTTCTTACTGTTCAGGTTTCTTTCGTTGCATGAATATTCATATTCTCTCTTTGAGATATTATCTTTTCTTGATTTATTTCTGACTCACTCACTGAGCTGTCGAGCTCACCCTCCCACAGACTGATTTATTGCAGGTTGCTTGGGGGCAGGGGTCAGGGTTATGCTGCATAGGGTTCGTTCTGATGTCAATTCAATTCTTGTATTTTGGGACATTTGTGTTTGTGGATGATATATATGTGGGTCATGGGAGGCATGATTAATCTTGTATATACATATGTGGAGAACCTTATGGTAGTTTCATTTCAAGTTGACATTTGAGTTATTTTTTTTTATTGAGTTGTAACAATAAGAAGTGTATTATCTATATGATGCCATGAGAAGTTGAAAGTTATAAATTCTGAGAGCCTATGGATGTCTAGAAAGAAACTCTAGAGTTTATGTCATTTTGTTTCTCCATAAGTAGGCAATGTCAAGCCGAAACATATCATATCTGTATTGGATATTGCATCCGACCAGAAATTACAAAGGAGGTGCTGCTGAAATTTTTAAGAAATAAGGGAATGATTTGATTTATCGGTTTTATTAAGAGTATGTTATGTAAATTGTGGATTGTTAAACTGGGACCGTTACATATTCCACTTTATCATTCTCTCATTGCCAATCCTGGTCCCTCCTGTGTTCATTATCCCCTTATCGAAATTGCGAGGACACAATTTTTTTGTAAGGTGGATGGATTGTAACACCCCGCTCCCGGAATACGTACTTAGTTGCGTATTCTGATTTTCCGATCGTATTTTTTGATTTGCTTCCTGTATTGGTTTTGTATTATGAATTGTTTATATGATCGTTTTACCTTGGATCTGGATTCGTGAACTCGGAGTCAGCCCTAATCTGAACCGGAACCCGATCCTAGTGAATTGCCCGATTTGATCTTTTCGCTATTCCGATTTGACCGATTTCAGTTTTAAACATCATTTTCTAATATTTTAGATTTTTTTATGATTTTCTGAAATTTTCCTGAATTAAATTGTAAATCTTCAAAACCGAGGTCGACCGATACCGCTGACCGACTCTCGGATTTTTAATTAACAAACAGAGTTGAATCTTAAGAAACAGCTTTCCTGCAACTTCTTAAAATCATATTTTCTATCAAATACATTTTCTGGGATTTTTCTAATTTTATTAAAAATCCGGCCAATCCGGTGTATACCGAGATTGACGGTTGACTCAGGATTTTATTTTAAAAATGAGATTGAATCTTTGAATACCATTTCACCAAAATCTTTTTATAATATTTGTTATTTTTGAGAATTTTTGGGGAACTTTCCAAGCTATGTTATTTTGGACCTTTCCGGAGTTTTCGGTATTTTCCCAGATACCGAGAATTTATCCAAATATTCCACTTTTCTCTTTTTCTCATTTTCTCCCTCCTTCCTCAAACGCGAGTTTCACCTACCTGGGATTCTGCATTTAATGCGGAAATCCTCTCCACGCCTCCCCATGCTGCATTTAATGCACTGCTAATCAATTCCAATCATGTCATTTTGACTTTTGTCCTTTTGTTAAAACGCAGCTTTTTGGCTTTTTCCCTGGGCGCGGCTTTATTCCCGCGTTTGGCCGATTTTGGCCTAAACGCAGGTGGAGGGCTGCGTTTGGAGAAGGAGGCACAACTTCCTTTTGTGCGTTCTCTTTTGTCTTGGAAAGAGAGGACAACAATATTATATTATATCTCCTTCCATTATATAACCACTCCCTCCTTCTCTCTCTTTCATTTCTCTTCTTCTTTTTTTGCAGCCAACAGAGAGGCCAACAACAGCCCAAAAGAGCCTCCTTCTCTCTCCTTTGGCCACCCATTCCTCCACCATTTTCCTTTATTCTCACCACAAACTCCACCATCATTCTCTCCTCCATCTCCTCCTCCATTTCCAACAACAACAACACCTCCATAACATCTTATTCCTCCTCTTTTTCACCATAAAACACCAAACAACCCATTCTCACCACCACCTTCTCCACCATTTCCACCACCACCTATACCTCCTTGGACACCACGAACCACGCCAATAACAACTCCTCGGCGAGCTCTTTCATTCTAGCCAACTCGTCGCTCTCCGCAACATCGTTTGCAAAATCTCATTTTTGTCAATTTGAACTATACTTGCACCATCAACCTCCTTCCCTTTTTTTGAGGCCGGCCACCTCCTTTGGATTGGGGCCGTGCTCTTCATCATCGGCAAGACTCTAGGGCCGGTACCCTCCTTTTGGATTGGGGCCGAGCTTTTCTTCATCGGCAATATCGCCGTAGATTTTCCGGTAATCGTTCGCGATTATTCCGGTAATCGTTTTGGTGATAATTGACGACCACTTTAACATAGAGCTTATCCTCACTTGGTATTTTTCTCCCGGGGCGTCGGACGCATCAAAGGAACATTTTTAGGCGAGTAACTTTACTCGCCAAGACATGGATAACTTATTTTTATACTTGTATTTTTATATCAAACAGCTACAACTCTCAAAAGTTAGTTCTGCTCTCTGTTGCACTCTGTTAGTCGACTTGATCCATTCATTAGTCGACTTGAACCCTTTATTAGTCGACTACCCCTTTACCCCTAGTCGACTAACTTTTTCTTGAAGACGCGACTCTATGAGACGCGACCTTATTAGTCGACTAACCCCTTTTTCCTAGTCGACTAACTTTTTCTTGAAGACGCGGCTCTACGAGACGCGACCTTATTAGTCGACTACCCCTTTACCCCTAGTCGACTAACTTTTTCTTGAAGACGCGACTCTATGAGACGCGGCCTTATTAGTCGACTACCCCTTTCTCTATAGTCGACTAACTTTTTCCTGAAGACGCGACTCTATGAGACGCGGCCTTATTAGTCGACTACCCCTTTCTCTATAGTCGACTAACTTTTTCCTGAAGACGCGACCCTTTGAGACGCGGCCTTATTAGTCGACTACTCCTTTCTCTATAGTCGACTAACTCCTTTATAAGTCGACTACTTGCCTCTCCCTAGTCGACTAACTTTGGCTGTCTGCTGTGGTTAATTACTTCTTTGAATATGGACCTTATCCGCGGGACTTGTATTATATATTGTTATGTTATGACGTATTACCTGCTAGATCACTTGTCACTACCATGATTATACTGATACCTGTTATGATTAACTCTCCACCCATGATTATCACGTTACGGGAATGTAGTACTTGATCTCTTGTTACGAACTCCAGTTATGCTTGTTGTGTACCCCTGTTATGACCAGTTACGATCCTGCTCATTCCCGTAATCTGATAATATTGTTAAAAACCATAAAAAGGATAACTTGCACGGGGAATGGGAGGAAGTGATGGATGCCGGTATGATGCCTTACTTATAGTAGTGGAATACCAGAACTGACGATTCGTGTTAGGGGGATTTAAGGCCCTCAGAAGATACGTGTTAGGGGGATTTAAGGCCCCCAATGGCTGTGTCCCGGCGGACGGGAACTACTATAACAGGAGCTATCAGTTCTTCATCAGCTTCCAATAGCAACCCTCGGCTTGCTTATATATGGATGTATGTGTGTTGGGATGTACACCAGGACACATACCTAGATATATGGGTCGGACGAGTAATAATAAAATATGCCAAGATTATAACGTGTTATATCGTTCCACAACTTGGTTATACCACTGTTTCGCCATAATTGCATACATCTGGTTTTACTTCGGATTTCCGGTTTTATGATTATTATATTATACTTGTTCATGTCCTGTCTTTCCTCTTATATTCTATTCCACAGTTACTTGTACTTATCTTTGCCCGCCATCTGGCATTCACATCACCACTCGCTGGGGGAGTTCTGACTCCTCTGGATCCTCATGTCCAGGTCTTGGAGCTTGGAGCTAGAGGATTCTTCTTGCTGAGGACCAAGTTTACTTCTGTGGAGCAGTCAGATCAGCTGTGGCTCCAGTCCCATCCTTGCTTTCCCTGTTGGCTCGCGGCTTCTCCAGCTATCTCGTGAGCGCCCTTTTGTACTGATCATATATGTACATCTCTTTGTATTCTCGCATTTGCGCCTATCAGGTGATGTAATATTATTGTAATATTTATCACCTCTGGTGATAACTTTGTAATTGTACTCATATGTTGGAATGTATAATGCACCACTTGCTTTCGTACTCTGATTCTTGCCTGTACTGATGCTTAGCGTATATACGTGAGGGTATTTCTGACCTACGTATATACGTCGCAGTGACGTCCCCGTACCCGCCGGGATCGGTGCGTTACAGTTCCCGACGTCACTATTGTGTATATTCTTTTATTATGTTAATTGGAAACCCATGGTCGAGGAGTTCTTATCGGGTGGGTGTATCCCGTGCATACCCGGGACAACGGCGTTAAACAGACCCCTGGCTGCTGAGACCAGGGCCAGCCGCTAGAGCTGTAACATGTAACGGGAATCTCAATGAGCTAAAACAATAACGGGATGCTCATGAGTAACAGACGGTAGCCAGCACTACTCCGTCCCCTGCAGTGGGACAAACAATGGATCCAGACATCCACCTGATATGATCTAATCAACCGTCAAGTCTCCCTCATACCCAAGTTAGTTTTATGATCTGATATGTCAAGTATACACTAGAACAAGAACACATACAGTACATGATACGAGTAACATGATAACTGGACCAGAGCTCTGTTGATAGCATAGAACAATATAACGGGAAACGGGAACAATATAACGGGAACAATATCACAATCGATGTGGGATTCCACATATCGCATATCAACAGCTCTCATGTCCAGTAACGGGAATATCCATATCAGTAACAGGAAACAATCATATGGAATAAAAATGGAACAATCATACATGTATATGCACGGTGAGCCACATGACAAGAAGAAAGAAACAACTTATGCATGTACACTTGTGCGGTGAGCATATGTAGCAGTGTTGTCTATGTAACGAGTATCCGTGAAGTGGAGCATTTATAGATCGGTGGGACATGAATACGAAATAAGAGAGTGTGACGTGTCATAGGATCTGTGCAACATGTACATGTAATAACAGTGGTCAATGTCTAATATCATGTACAGTGAACTACAGTATCCGTGTAATGATGACAACAATACTATGAAAATGCGGTACTTGTCCGTGTACTAGTGGAACATAGCTGTGTAGCCATCATCCGTGTAACATATATACGTAGCACTAGTACATGTAATAATAGTAGTCCGTGTCTCGTGTAATACCATGTCCTGTGAATGACAGTAATGGTGTCTAGCATGCATGTCTAGTGACAGTGTGGTGTCATAGCGTGTCCAAGAATATGGTGAAATAGTGGCCCGGATATCAGTGGTACATGAACATGACCTAAATAGACATTCAGTGTCACACTCAACGTCTTTTAGTTCTCCGGCATATTCTAAGTACAATGTTTATTACAGTGTTTTAATACTGTTTACAATTTAGTACATATGACCAACGGGAATTTACCTGTAATTATGTTTATTTCAAGAAAGCATCCAAGTTCCATTAATATACTAACAAGACAATTTATGAAATAAAAACACTCACAAACTAGCCATGGGAAGGTAGTTCTCTTTCCCACGATCGCAACGGATCTAGAATCGTCCAAATCGGAGTCCGGATGCTCCAGATATCGCCCGAACGCTAAAAATAATAAAATGGGGTTACATATGTAAATAAAATATTTTAAACGCAAATACGGAAAAGTACCAGGGGGTTTTCTGTAAACATACCTTTAATGGGTTTGGATGCGGGTTGAGGTGCAAACGGGTCGGGTCCAGATCCACAACCCATACCCACTTAACTTGAGTTAAATGGGTAACGGGTTAACGGGTTGAATTGGGGGTTTATTTGGGTTAACTTGGGTTATTGGGTTTGGGTTCTACCCAAACCCAATAAAGGAGCCACCACATTATTCAACTAAACAATTCGTTAACCCATTGTCATAAAGAAAAAGCAGATCAATAGTGTTGGCCCAAAGGCCATTATCCCAGTTATTTTGATGATAACAAAACATATTTAGTTATGTATTTAACATGTTTTATTCAGAATATTTCAGGTTATTTAACAGGTTGTTTTTTTGACGGCACCGCTAAAAGACTCACAAGTTTGGACGCCGCTAAAATGAAGATTCCCAAGCTACGCACAACTAGGATGCTTTGGGATCAAGATGATGAAGTGAAGATCAAGACAAGATCAAAACGACAAAGAAAACAAAATTTGTAATTGTATTTTTATTTTAGACATTTTGTCAAAACTAGATATTAGAAGTAGAGCTATGGTGTAATACCCCGTTCCCGGAATACGTACTTAGTTGCGTATTCAGATTTTCGGTCGTATTTTTTCGATGGTTTCTTGTATTTAATCTGTATTATGAATTCCTTATATGATTGTTTTGTCTTGGATTTGGATTCGTGGATTCGGAGTCAGCCCTAGTCTGAACCGAAGGCCCGATCCTAGTATATTACTCGATTTGATCTTTCCGGTATTCTGATTTGACCGATTTCTATTTCAAATACCATTTTTCAATATTATATATTTTCTATGATTTTCTAGATTTTTCTGGAATTAAAACGAAAGTCTTCAAAACCGGTGTCGGCCAGTACCGCTGACCGATTCCCGGATTTTTATTTTACAAACGGCTTGGAATTTCATGATGGTTCTTTAGACTTTATTTCTTAGAATCATATTTCTTACTTACATTCTTTTTCTGAGGATTTTATGATTTTATGAAAATTCCAACGGAGTCGGTAAATTATTGATTCCAGGATTTTTAGTTTCAAAACTATAAAGTATTTCTTCAAACGGATTTCACTATCGGCCTTTATATATTATTATTGATTTTTGGTAATTATTTCGGGTCGTTCCGAGATACTTGAATTTCGGACGATTCCGGTATTTTCCCGAAAGATTTCTGTATCTACTACTGAATCCCGGGAAGCCGCCACTTCCATTATTTTCATTTTCTATTCCAAGAGAATTTCTTCCCTTTTCCATTTTCTTTCCCATTTCCTATTTTCTTTCTTTCCTTTCCTTTAACTTCCACCACACACTTTTCCTATTTTCCAAAATTCCAAATTCCTTTTTCTTATTCCACCAACTCCCACCTACCCCATTAAATGCATTTCTCTCTCCCTCATCCCATGGCCGGCCAAGTGGCCAAGAGAAGGACACTCACCTCACCCCCACTTTGCAATTAAGCCCTCCCCTTTCATTTAATTGCAACTCCCTTTACAAAATCCAAATCCTATATATACATTTCCTTTTCATTTCAATCCCTTTCTTTTCATTTCTCTTCACCAAAAGCCAAACCCTAGCAACCACCACCACCTCTCCAACCTAGCTTCATCTTCTTCTTCCTTCATCACCATGGAAACAACCACCAAGGTCATCAACTCCATCAAAGACTCCACCTTTTCTTCATCATCAACTTCCATCATCAACCATCTCTTTTGGTAGGTAATTTTCATCACCAAGACTTGGTTATTTCTTAGCATGCTTAAGTTCACATATCATGTTCAATTATGTCTTTAAATCCTTGATTATTAGTCATCAAACCCAACCCTAGAAATCTGTTCTGTTTGCTGTTTCCAGACGATTAGTCGACTTGACCTAGAACCTAGTCGACTAGAAACCCTTAGCTGAAACTTAACCTTTTCTGGAAACACAGTATTAGTCGACTTACCTATTTTCCTAGTCGACTAGAGACCCTTAGTCGACTACACTCTTGACCCTAGTCGACTAACCTTGCTTGAAACCAGAAACCTTAACTCTCGGCCCTAGTCGACTGACTATATTATTAGTCGACTATAGACTATTAGTCGACTACCCATTCTTCCCTAGTCGACTAATTTATCCTGAGACAGAAACCCCAACTTTCTGTATCACAGACTTAGTCGACTTAAGTATCTGTTAGTCGACTTAAGATCATTATTAGTCGACTACCCCTCCTAACCTAGTCGACTAACTATTCCCTGAAACCAAACCCAACTCTCTGGAAACCAGTTCTAGTCGACTATACCAGACTGTTAGTCGACTAACTCCACTATTAGTCGACTACTCTTCCATCCTAGTCGACTAACTTTGCCTAGCCATCTTAGTTGATTCCTTTCTTGAACATGAACCTTACCCTCTAGACTTACATCACCTATAGGTATTACTTGACTTGTCTCTAGACACACATCATCTTCCATTCTTTCTCTCTCTCATCTTCACTCTACATATTTATATCACAGGTTGCGGCGCATTCCGAACTTCAGTGGATTCCGGATATTTCGGCGTTTTGGTGATTTGGGCGAGTATTCTTACTCGCTACCTTCTTGCTTCTTATTTCATTAATTCGCTTCATGTTTTCATATACTTTATGTCATATATCTTTTACTGCTTTCTTACTATGCGTGGCCGACCCTTCGTGGTCGTTGACTTCTGAGTTTCTCCTATGATTGCCATGCTATTATTTCAGACTTGTCATTGCTTCAGACTTGTCAATTGCATGTTTCCTTTTAACACATGTATATCACCTTACATCTGGCGTGGTATCACCTGACTCCCAGTATGTTATCACCTGACTACCCGACATGCCACTATCTGGCAAGACCATCTTGTTATGTCATGACTGACCCAGACTTATTATCAATCCATTGTTATGCATGTTACTTGATATACATCACCGCTTATCATGCTATCTCTTGACACCAAGCATGATACACCGATTCTCATAATTATCATGATAAAGGGAATGTAGTACCTGATTACCGTTATGTACTGACCACTGTTATGTATTACTGTTATGATATGACTCATTCCCGAACTCTGATAATTATGTTTATAAGCTATAAAAAGGACAACTTGTATGGGTATGGGAGGAAGTGATGGATGCCGGAATGATACCTGCTTATAGTGACGGAATTAAAGTATATATATATACATATATATATATACAATGGCGAAAGTGTTATGATATTACTGATTATACCTACCGGTTCCAGGGGTATGGAACTACTATAAGAAAGGCTATCAGTTCTCCATCGGCTTCCGTTAACAACCTTGGCTAGCTTATATATGGATGTATGTGGGTTGGCCGTACACCAGGTCACATACCGAGATATATGAGTAAGACAAGTAATAATAATAATAATAGTCACCTGTCATGATTCCTGTTAAAGTACCTGTTATGATTCCTGTTGCACTTGCTATGCATGTCATGATTCCCGTTTTGTATTCCTGTTTGACTTTCATATGATTTGCAACTCTGATTCTATACGCTGGATATTCTGTGGCATGAGATAAAGGTATATAGATGAGGGTTTCCTTGTTTGGATTATTCCTTCGATGTATTAGTCTCATGGGACCGTAACCTAAGCGTATACAATCACCTTGCATGAAATCAGTTTTACCTTGGATTTCTGGTTTTCTGATGATTGTATTATGACCGTCCATATATGTATTTCATTTGTGTTCTAACCCTCATGTCTTCTGAGTTTGACACTTGGGTTCCTCCTGGCTCGCCACCTGGCTTTGTATCATACTCGCCTGGGGAGTTTCACTGACTCCCCTGGATTCTCATGTCCAGGTCCTGGAGCCCGGAGCGTGTGGACTTCCCCCTTTGCCGCTCAGAGTAGCGCAGCGGTAGCGTGGACCTCCAGCCGACCTTTCGGAGCTCCATTTTTCCAGACCCCTGCTGTGCCTCTCGAGTTTTCCCTCAGCAAACTCGTGAGTGCTCTTTTATACTTTTCATACTCGTACATTCCTTGTATACCTGTATGTGAGCTCCCTTTATATTGTTCATTTATGTATATTCCTTGTATTCCCGCATTTGCGCATATCTGTGATGTTATATTATTGTAATATTCATCACCTCTGGTGATAACTCTGTGATTGTATATATATATGTGTTGGAATGTATAATGCACCATATGCTTCCGTACTCTGATTCTTGTCTGTACTGATGCTTAGCGTATATACGGGAAGGTACTTCGGACTTACGTATATACGTCGCAGTGACGTCCCCGTATCGCCGGGATCGGGGCGTTACAGGATGGTATCAGAGCTTAGGCTCTAACCTCCTCAGTACGTCCAGAAGGCAAATCAATGGTAAAGAGATTTGCAACTGGAATACATGAGTCTTGGTTATACATTCCAACTGCAAGTGCAGAGTTATCTATTTCTTGGCTATCTTTCCTTTGATTTCAAATCCCTCCTTGACTATCTTTTCCTTTGATTCCTAGTCTCTCCTATCCTTTCCCTGTTTTGGTTTTATGTTTTGGTTTTATGAAGCCTTATACTATTTTAAGATATGACTAGACTAGAGAGGTAGTGGCTGTTTCAGAATGAAGCTATTATGTGATCTCTTCGGCCAATTCTATGAAGCTTGGTATTCTCCAGATCGATCTTGATCTGGCTATCTTTCAGAGGACAACAGTCGGATTCTTAATTATCGGTCTTCTTTATTATGCTCAGGATTTTGGGGTTTTCGTTATTACACAGCCACGACATCATCAGTATTCATTTATTTCACAGCCACGACATCATCAGTATTATTCAGCATTATTCTAAAGATTTATTACACAGCCACGACATCATCAGCCGGAAATGCAGAGTATGATTATTATTCAGTTGACTTGAGAGCCCTACCTATAGTGCTTCATATCTTAATTAGTATAAATTCCACCTTTGTCCCCTTTGTATTCAAATTACCCTTAACGAAATTGCGAGGACGCAATTTTTGTAAGGTGGGTGGATTGTAATACCCCGTTCCCGGAATACGTACTTAGTTGCGTATTCAGATTTTCGGTCGTATTTTTTCGATTGGTTTCTTGTATTTAATCTGTATTATGAATTCCTTATATGATTGTTTTGTCTTGGATTGGATTCGTGGATTCGGAGTCAGCCCTAGTCTGAACCGAAGGCCCGATCCTAGTATATTACTCGATTTGATCTTTCCGGTATTCTGATTTGACCGATTTCTATTTCAAATACCATTTTCCAATATTATATATTTTCTATGATTTTCTAGATTTTTCTGGAATTAAAACGAAAGTCTTCAAAACGGTGTCGGCCAGTACCGCTGACCGATTCCCGGATTTTTATTTTACAAACGGCTTGGAATTTCATGATGGTTCTTTAGACTTTATTTCTTAGAATCATATTTCTTACTTACATTCTTTTTCTGAGGATTTTATGATTTTATGAAAATTCCAACGGAGTCGGTAAATTATTGATTCCAGGATTTTTAGTTTCAAAACTATAAAGTATTTCTTCAAACGGATTTCACTATCGGCCTTTATATATTATTATTGATTTTTGGTAATTATTTCGGGTCGTTCCGAGATACTTGAATTTCGGACGATTCCGGTATTTTCCCGAAAGATTTCTGTATCTACTACTGAATCCCGGGAAGCCGCCACTTCCATTATTTTCATTTTCTATTCCAAGAGAATTTCTTCCCTTTTCCATTTTCTTTCCCATTTCCTATTTTCTTTCTTTCCTTTCCTTTAACTTCCACCACACACTTTTCCTATTTTCCAAAATTCCAAATTCCTTTTTCTTATTCCACCAACTCCCACCTACCCCATTAAATGCATTTCTCTCTCCCTCATCCCATGGCCGGCCAAGTGGCCAAGAGAAGGACACTCACCTCACCCCCACTTTGCAATTAAGCCCTCCCCTTTCATTTAATTGCAACTCCCTTTACAAAATCCAAATCCTATATATACATTTCCTTTTCATTTCAATCCCTTTCTTTTCATTTCTCTTCACCAAAAGCCAAACCCTAGCTTTCACCACCTCCATCTCCTTCATCTCCACCAAGGCAACCACCACCACCTCTCCAACCTAGCTTCATCTTCTTCTTCCTTCATCACCATGGAAACAACCACCAAGGTCATCAACTCCATCAAAGACTCCACCTTTTCTTCATCATCAACTTCCATCATCAACCATCTCTTTTGGTAGGTAATTTTCATCACCAAGACTTGGTTATTTCTTAGCATGCTTAAGTTCACATATCATGTTCAATTATGTCTTTAAATCCTTGATTATTTAGTCATCAAACCCAACCCTAGAAATCTGTTCTGTTTGCTGTTTCCAGACGATTAGTCGACTTGACCTAGAACCTAGTCGACTAGAAACCCTTAGCTGAAACTTAACCTTTTCTGGAAACACAGTATTAGTCGACTTACCTATTTTTCTAGTCGACTAGAGACCCTTAGTCGACTACACTCTTGACCCTAGTCGACTAACCTTGCTTGAAACCAGAAACCTTAACTCTCGGCCCTAGTCGACTTGACTATATTATTAGTCGACTATAGACTATTAGTCGACTACCCATTCTTCCCTAGTCGACTAATTTATCCTGAGACAGAAACCCCAACTTTCTGTATCACAGACTTAGTCGACTTAAGTATCTGTTAGTCGACTTAAGATCATTATTAGTCGACTACCCCTCCTAACCTAGTCGACTAACTATTCCCTGAAACCAAACCCAACTCTCTGGAAACCAGTTCTAGTCGACTATACCAGACTGTTAGTCGACTAACTCCACTATTAGTCGACTACTCTTCCATCCTAGTCGACTAACTTTGCCTAGCCATCTTAGTTGATTCCTTTCTTGAACATGAACCTTACCCTCTAGACTTACATCACCTATAGGTATTACTTGACTTGTCTCTAGACACACATCATCTTCCATTCTTTCTCTCTCTCATCTTCACTCTACATATTTATATCACAGGTTGCGGCGCATTCCGAACTTCAGTGGATTCCGGATATTTCGGCGTTTTGGTGATTTGGGCGAGTATTCTTACTCGCTACCTTCTTGCTTCTTATTTCATTAATTCGCTTCATGTTTTCATATACTTTATGTCATATATCTTTTACTGCTTTCTTACTATGCGTGGCCGACCCTTCGTGGTCGTTGACTTCTGAGTTTCTCCTATGATTGCCATGCTATTATTTCAGACTTGTCATTGCTTCAGACTTGTCAATTGCATGTTTCCTTTTAACACATGTATATCACCTTACATCTGGCGTGGTATCACCTGACTCCCAGTATGTTATCACCTGACTACCCGACATGCCACTATCTGGCAAGACCATCTTGTTATGTCATGACTGACCCAGACTTATTATCAATCCATTGTTATGCATGTTACTTGATATACATCACCGCTTATCATGCTATCTCTTGACACCAAGCATGATACACCGATTCTCATAATTATCATGATAAAGGGAATGTAGTACCTGATTACCGTTATGTACTGACCACTGTTATGTATTACTGTTATGATATGACTCATTCCCGAACTCTGATAATTATGTTTATAAGCTATAAAAAGGACAACTTGTATGGGTATGGGAGGAAGTGATGGATGCCGGAATGATACCTTGCTTATAGTGACGGAATTAAAGTATATATATATACTATATATATATATACAATGGCGAAAGTGTTATGATATTACTGATTATACCTACCGGTTCCAGGGGTATGGAACTACTATAAGAAAGGCTATCAGTTCTCCATCGGCTTCCGTTAACAACCTTGGCTAGCTTATATATGGATGTATGTGGGTTGGCCGTACACCAGGTCACATACCGAGATATATGAGTAAGACAAGTAATAATAATAATAATAGTCACCTGTCATGATTCCTGTTAAAGTACCTGTTATGATTCCTGTTGCACTTGCTATGCATGTCATGATTCCCGTTTTGTATTCCTGTTTGACTTTCATATGATTTGCAACTCTGATTCTATACGCTTGGATATTCTGTGGCATGAGATAAAGGTATATAGATGAGGGTTTCCTTGTTTGGATTATTCCTTCGATGTATTAGTCTCATGGGACCGTAACCTAAGCGTATACAATCACCTTGCATGAAATCAGTTTTACCTTGGATTTCTGGTTTTCTGATGATTGTATTATGACCGTCCATATATGTATTTCATTTGTGTTCTAACCCTCCTGTCTTCTGAGTTTGACACTTGGGTTCCTCCTGGCTCGCCACCTGGCTTTGTATCATACTCGCCTGGGGAGTTTCACTGACTCCCCTGGATTCTCATGTCCAGGTCCTGGAGCCCGGAGCGTGTGGACTTCCCCCTTTGCCGCTCAGAGTAGCGCAGCGGTAGCGTGGACCTCCAGCCGACCTTTCGGAGCTCCATTTTTCCAGACCCCTGCTGTGCCTCTCGAGTTTTCCCTCAGCAAACTCGTGAGTGCTCTTTTATACTTTTCATACTCGTACATTCCTTGTATACCTGTATGTGAGCTCCCTTTATATTGTTCATTTATGTATATTCCTTGTATTCCCGCATTTGCGCATATCTGTGATGTTATATTATTGTAATATTCATCACCTCTGGTGATAACTCTGTGATTGTATATATATATGTGTTGGAATGTATAATGCACCATATGCTTCCGTACTCTGATTCTTGTCTGTACTGATGCTTAGCGTATATACGGGAAGGTACTTCGGACTTACGTATATACGTCGCAGTGACGTCCCCGTATCGCCGGGATCGGGGCGTTACATATGGGATCATCACACACACACATTTCAGTTAGGCTTCAAAAAGATTTTTCAATTCCATTTCTATCTTAGTTTTAAAAGAGAACATATTTGAAAATACGCGTTTTAGAAAAACAATAGTTTTTGGAAAAACATTTTCATTGAAAAACAAGTTTGTGTTCAAAAGAATTTTATCAAAACTACTTTTAACATGTTTGAAGTATGACACATGCTTATACTTCATGTTTTTACAAGTTCCAAAATCTTACCCAAAACCCAAAACCAAAACCAAGATTTTCTGGTTCTGGAAGTTCTGTTTTTTTTTAGAACTTACAGTGACCGGTCGACCGGCCCGGTCGACCGATGTGCACAATACTGTGCACGTCTATATCAGTCGACCGACCCGGTCGACCGAAGTTCATTTACGTTTACGGGAGTTTTCGGTCGACCGACCCGGTCGACCGATGAGCCCCAACGGTCATATTTTTGACCGTTGGCGGTCGACCGACCCGGTCGACCGGACTCTGTCAAAAGTTCTGACAGGTCCAACAGCTAGTTTTTCTGACTGTTTTTCTTTTTGGGATTTGTCTCCAACGAGTTTTTGAGGCTGTTTTTGACCCCTATAAATAGAGGGTCACCTCATATTGATTAGACAACTATTGCAAAATATTTCATAAGAGTTTTACAAAGATTTTCAAAGCTTTCCTTCATAAAAGATTTTCCAAAGCCTAAATTTTCAACACCCAACTTGTGGCCTACTCTCTACCTTCTCTCTACATTTTGCACACCACAATCCCAAGCTTTACATCTACATATTTGGTTCTAGGATTGTGCAAGTGAGCTTTTGTAAAGTGATCAAGTGTGATCACTCATTTCTTCTTGGAGTGAAGTTGTAGAGGCATCGGCCTCAAGGGAGCTAGTGAGCTTCGGGTGGTGTTGCGGCATCACAAGTGTAAGGGACAACTGTGTCCTTGTATTGGCGATCCGGTGGGATCAACGATAGTAGTGCAAATCCTTCAAGTGTGAAGGCGGGGACGTAGAGCGTGGCTCGAACCTCGGAAACACATCCTTGCGTTTGCGTTTGATCAATTTTCTCTAACTCTACTCCTTTCAATTCTTGCACCTTAATTGTTGTATTTATTGCAAGTCTTTATTTGTGCTATTTGTGTGTGAAAGTTTTAATTCCGCAAAATTGCCATAATTCATATAGCCATCACCTATTCACCCCCCCTCTAGGTGATTTCAATTGGTATCAGAGCCTAACCCTACAACTTAGGTCTAACAACCTTAGGGAGATCCATATTTGGCTATATTCATTTGTGTTGCATTTACATTTGCTTGTGCATTCATGGCATCCATGGACTTTTCTAGCATTAAATCCCCACCAAAATTCGATGGCTTGAACTTTCCCATTTGGAAAGTCAAGATGAACTTGTTCTTGAAATCCTTAGGTGTTAGGGTAGCTAGGGCCATTACCAAAGACTTCATTGAACCAACTAGTGATGAGAGCACATAGTCCGAGAATACTTCCAAAGACTATGAGGCTAATGCTAGGGCACAATATGCATTAACCCAAGCCCTAAATGAAGATGACCTTGCACGCATAATAAATTGTAAATCCGCATTTGAGTTTGGAACATACTCATTGTGACTCATGAGGGAACGTCTCAAGTCAAGAGAGCCAAAGTTGACTTGCTACGTTCTCAATATGAGAATTTCTATATGTTTGATAATGAGAGCATTGATGACATGCTCACCCGTTTTACAAAAATAACTAATGCTCTTTCTTCCTTAGGCGACAAGATTGATAATGATCAAAAGATAAGGAAGGTGATTAGAGCTCTTCCCAAAGCTTGGGAAGTCAAGGCGACCACTCTCAAGGAACTCAACGACAAAGAGGAGATGGACTTCTCCGGCTTCATCGGAAATCTCAAGACACATGAGATGGAGATGAAAGTTAGAGAAGAAAGGGAGGCACCAAAGAAGAAGACCATTGCCTTCAAAGCCGCTCCTACCATACACGAAGAGGATGACTCATCGGAGGATTGCGATGAGGATTTCGCCATGCTCATCCGGAAGGTGGGCAAGATGTTCTACAAGAAGGGACGGCAAAGTAACTTCCGAAGAGGGAAGCCTCAAGGAAGGTACGAGAAGAAAAGAGATGAACCCGGTCCTTGCTTTCATTGCAAGAAGATCGGTCACCTAATTGCCGATTGCCCCGCTCTACAAGCAACCACATCCAAGAATGGGCAAAGAAAGAAGAAAGCGTTGGCCGCTACATGGGATGACACGGAGTCGGAATCCGAAGAGGAGCACGACGCCGCCAACATGTGCTTCATGGCACAAGGAGACGACGCTTCTAAGGTAACAATTGAAAACTCTCTTGATGATGATGATCTCACTATGGATGAACTAGCACGTTTCTTTGAGGAATTACAACATAGATATAAGATTTCGCAATCTCATAATAAAAAGTTAAAAAGGGAAAATGATGTTTTAAAGAATAAATTTGAATTAGTAGTAAATGAGAAAAATGCCTTATCTAGTTCATTTGATAAATTGAAAAATGATTTTGAAAAATATAAACTAGCTAGTAAAGGCAAAACCCCCATGGTTTCAATTGATAAAAATGATTTTGTTGAGATCCAAAAACGTGTTGAAGTTTTGGACTCAAATTTAAAAAGCTATGCATTTGATTTGAAAAAGATAGCATCTAAATTTCCTAAGGGAGCCCCCCAAGGGAAACATGCACAACATACACATACACATGCACGGAAACATGCACACACTCATAAGCATGCATTCATGTACAATAGTGGTAGAATTTATATTTGCACACATTGTGGCCGCAAAGGCCATTTAGAAAAATTTTGTTATGCTAAGAACAATGTTAAAAATAAATTTGTTTGGGTTCGCCCCGGATCTAACCCCAAAGGACCCACTAAGATTTGGGTACCAAAAGAGCCACCGATTTCAAATGAAACAGGTATAGGTGGATCTACATCCTCCAAGACTTAGGAGGAAACGGTGCCCGGGTGGTGGATGCAACAAAGCTTAAAGAACACATCAAGATTGCATCGCTATCGTGGAGGCACCTAATTTTGGAGATTGCCCGTAAATTGGTAACATCTCCATTTAAGAGTTTTTAATTTTGTATATACAATTGTTATAGGATTGCTAGTTTAGTTTTATGCTTCATTGATACATGATTAGTATAAACTTGCAACTCTAACATGATTGTATATGCCATGTTCAATTTTGATTTTTTTTACATGTATACATATGTATAGAATTGATAGTTTGCTTTTGTATTCTATTGATATATGCTTGTATAGAACTACCTTTCTATCATGATGTATATGTGCTTGTGTTAACTTTTATATCTTTGTTTCATGCCTTGTTCATCACATGTCCACATGTATAGTTTAGTATTTGTGATTATATACTTGTATGCATATACACATTATTTTCATAAATAAAAATTAAACATTTGTAAATTTTCTTATTTAAGCAAATACCTTAAAGATGGCAATTGCGTACCTCAACTCATTCAAGAGGAATCAAGAGGATGAAGTTCAGAACCCGTCACTGGGTATTCGGCTTCAACATCTTTAAAATCTTTGTTTAAATATGAAAATAAAATTAAAATTGAATTGCTTGTATTTTGATGTTTGTAAAGACTTAATGAAGATTTAAAAACTGTTGGTGTGTTCCTATATGCTTAATATATAATACCTGTTTTAGATTACAAAATTACTTAAAATTTTTTTTGGGCTATTTGCTGTTAGCTGTTTTTCAGGCAAAGCCGGTCGACCGACCCCTAAATCTCCGATCGACCGACTCTGCCTGAGAGAAAATTTTTTATTTTTTTCTGTGCTACCGGTCGACCGACCAGAATTCCGGTCGACCGATGCTGGCCTGCTGTGGTCTCGGGATATTTCGGTCGACTGACCCGGTCGACCGATATCATTTACAGAGCTCTCGGTTGGATTCGGTCGACCGGACCGGTCGACCGATCGTCGTGTTTTTGCCCAAATCTGCTATATAATTTCATTTTCTCTCTCTCTCTCTCTCATTTCACTCAGCGACCGAAACCCCAAAATTTTCCCATATTTGATTTCTCTCCAATCCTTCAACCAAATCCAAATCTTTTTAAAACCCATCTCAAATCCTTCATTCCACCTTCAGATCTTCGATTTCAACAACTTCCAACCACCGGATTCGAAGAATTTCAGGATTTTTCAGTTAGGGTTTCAGAATTTTCATCAAGGTAAAAATCGAATTTTTATTGTGAATCTTCACTTCTAGCTTAGATATCTCTATTCCTTTGTCACTATTTTAGGTTGCTTAGCTTCTAGATCGTGCCATAATCTTGATTTCACCTAAAAATCAAATTTTTATTAATCATGCCTAAGAGATCTCGAACTGAGAAGGGGAAGGGTATTGCCCAACCCTCATCTCAGGGTCCTAGACCCGTACGGCCCTTTAGAAATGATCTAGCTGAAGATAGATACTCCCACCTCTCCACTAGAAATATCAATTCAGGGAGATTTGTTACCATTCAGGATTTTGAACACCTAGATATCCCTCAAATCCTGCAAAATAATAATCTAGTTGAGTTCTTGACCATTAAGGAACAAGTATACACTTCCCTTGTTCCTTACTTTTATGCCAACTATGAATTTGATGGTAACCGGATCACATCTAGAGTTCTAGGTAGGGAAATCGACCTCTCTATCGGTCGGTTTGCTAGGATTCTGCATCTCTCCACTGGCGGAGCAGATGTGTATTCTCATGATTTACATGATTTCGAATTTCCTGAGGGTGAGTCTTCACTCACCGCCTCTACTCTGATCCACGGGAATGACAATCCCGGGTTGGTTAGAAATGAGGTAGTGAGTAGGTACACACTTCAATCTCAAGTCCTTGCCAAGATTATCTTTTTCAACATTGTCCCCAAACATGGTGAGTATAGCCATGCTAGGGGTTGTGTCCCTTTGATCATCTATTGTCTTCTTAAAGGCATTAAGGTGAATTTTTCTAGAGTCATAGCTTATCATATGGGCTCTGATCAGATCCGTACTGCGGGTAGAAGTTTGCCCTACGGCATGCTTATTACCCATCTTCTTCAAGCTCTTGACTTTGATCTTTCTGCCGAAACTCCTTCAAGCCCCCTGACAAACATCAATGGAGTTGTCCTGAAGATGATGGAAGCGCAGCTGCGTAGACACGCCCCTGTGCAACCACATCTTCCTCCTGCTGGTCCTGGCTCATCATCTGCACCAGGATCTTCTTCTGCTTCAGCTCCTGTCTTTTCTCCAGAGGTTCTGGCACTTCTCTCTTCGGAGGTCCGCACTCAGATCGAGGCGCACCAGGCCTGGGTTCGTGCGGAGTTGGATGCTCGTGACGTTCAGGAAGCTGCTTTTCGGGCAGAGGTCAGGAACGACATGTCATACTTTGCTGACTCCATGAGATTCGTGGATGTCCAGTTTCAGGCTCTCTTTGCACAGTTTTCCATGACCGTTCCTGATCGTACTGCGACTGCTTGTCGTCTTCCGTCTACCGGTCCTCCATTCCCTCCCAGAGCTCGTGCTTCAGTTCCACCACCGCGGACCAGAGTCGATGGCATTGACCCAGATGAGGTCATTTCTTCAGGCGAAGACGCTGGTGACGAAGAGCAGACGGCTGATGAGGAAGCTGGAGATGATGATGAGTGACCTCCCCTTTTGATGATGTCAAAAAGGGGGAGAGTTATTTTGAGAGAGTTATCTTGAGAGAGATATTTGTGATATTTTGTGTTGTAGTACTTTATGTGTTTGGATATTTGTGTGTTTTGGACATGTAGTATTTGTGGACATGCAGTATTTATTTATGTTTTGGACATGTATTTGGATTTCTACATGTATGCTTTGTGGACGTATTTCTTTATATGTATCCATGTTCTATCTTGATATATGACATGAGTATTTGTCCTATGTTATGAGTACTTGTTGACATGGAAATATGTGTTTATCATTTTTATATACTATGCCCACATACGATTTTTTTGTCATTTATGATATGCTTGTGTTGAGGGGGAGCTTCACTTGAAGTCTCTACCCAAAATATTTTGTGATAACTACATATGTTTTGCCATCATCAAAAAGGGGGAGATTGTTGGCCCAAAGGCCATTATCCCAGTTATTTTGATGATAACAAAACATATTTAGTTATGTATTTAACATGTTTTATTTCAGAATATTTCAGGTTATTTAACAGGTTGTTTTTTTGACGGCACCGCTAAAAGACTCACAAGTTTGGACGCCGCTAAAATGAAGATTCCCAAGCTACGCACAACTAGGATGCTTTGGGATCAAGATGATGAAGTGAAGATCAAGACAAGATCAAAACGACAAAGAAAACAAAATTTGTAATTGTATTTTTATTTTAGACATTTTGTCAAAACTAGATATTAGAAGTAGAGCTATGGGATCATCACACACACACATTTCAGTTAGGCTTCAAAAAGATTTTTCAATTCCATTTCTATCTTAGTTTTAAAAGAGAACATATTTGAAAATACGCGTTTTAGAAAAACAATAGTTTTTGGAAAAACATTTTCATTGAAAAACAAGTTTGTGTTCAAAAGAATTTTATCAAACTACTTTTAACATGTTTGAAGTATGACACATGCTTATACTTCATGTTTTTACAAGTTCCAAAATCTTACCCAAAACCCAAAACCAAAACCAAGATTTTCTGGTTCTGGAAGTTCTGTTTTTTTTTAGAACTTACAGTGACCGGTCGACCGGCCCGGTCGACCGATGTGCACAATACTGTGCACGTCTATATCAGTCGACCGACCCGGTCGACCGAAGTTCATTTACGTTTACGGGAGTTTTCGGTCGACCGACCCGGTCGACCGATGAGCCCCAACGGTCATATTTTTGACCGTTGGCGGTCGACCGACCGGGTCGACCGGACTCTGTCAAAAGTTCTGACAGGTCCAACAGCTAGTTTTTCTGACTGTTTTTCTTTTTGGGATTTGTCTCCAACGAGTTTTTGAGGCTGTTTTTGACCCCTATAAATAGAGGGTCACCTCATATTGATTAGACAACTATTGCAAAATATTTCATAAGAGTTTTACAAAGATTTTCAAAGCTTTCCTTCATAAAAGATTTTCCAAAGCCTAAATTTCCAACACCCAACTTGTGGCCTACTCTCTACCTTCTCTCTAGATTTTGCACACCACAATCCCAAGCTTTACATCTACATATTTGGTTCTAGGATTGTGCAAGTGAGCTTTTGTAAAGTGATCAAGTGTGATCACTCATTTCTTCTTGGAGTGAAGTTGTAGAGGCATCGGCCTCAAGGGAGCTAGTGAGTTTCGGGTGGTGTTGCGGCATCACAAGTGTAAGGGACAAGTGTGTCCTTGTATTGGCGATCCGGTGGGATCAACGATAGTAGTGCAAATCCTTCAAGTGTGAAGGCGGGGACGTAGAGCGTGGCTCGAACCTCGGAAACACATCCTTGCGTTTGCGTTTGATCAATTTTCTCTAACTCTACTCCTTTCAATTCTTGCACCTTAATTGTTGTATTTATTGCAAGTCTTTATTTGTGCTATTTGTGTGTGAAAGTTTTAATTCCGCAAAATTGCCATAATTCATATAGCCATCACCTATTCACCCCCCCTCTAGGTGATTTCAAATAGCTCACGGGGTCAACAGAAAATTCAAATCAGAAGTCAAGTTCTCACTAGAACAAAAACACTCAAAAAAAATAAAAGACTAGTTTTCTTTTCCTCCAAAGCTTAATATATTAAGATTCCAAACTAAGGGCGTGTTTGGTAAGTTGCAAAACAGTTTGCAAAATGCAAAAAGTTTTGCAACTTTACATTTAAAGTTGTTTGGTTTCGTTTGCAAAATACAAAATGCAAAACACTTTTGCAACTCTTCTTTTCCCACTTGCAGTTGCAACAGTTAAATTTGTGGTCATGTAAATCTCACTTTTACACTCATATTTTCCCACTTGCAGTTACTACAGTTAATTTTGTGGTCATATAACTGTCACTTGTAGAGTACTTACAGTTCAAAACAGTTACTTGATAATCAATATATAATTAAATATTATTAAATATTTAATATTTTAATATTGTTCAATTTTTTATTTAATTATTTAATTATTTTATATTTTTAATCTTTAACTTTTTATTGTTTTAATATTTAATATTTTACTATTTTAATTTAATATTTTAATTTAATATTTTATTATTTTATTAATACTTATTCCATTTTTTATTATTTTATTTAGAGTTAATATTTTATTAATATAACAGTATTATACTTTAATATAAAATTACTATATATTTAATTATTTATTTTTAATATAAAAAATTACTTTATTAATATCATAATATATTTTATTATTATATTAATATTTTATTATGTTAATATTGTAATAATAATTCAGTATAATAATACTATAACGATAATTTATTATTAAATTATAATTATATTTTACTTTATTAATTTTATATTTCTATAATATTACAATAATATTATAATAAAATTTATATTATAATAATTTTCAAGTATTTTTAATATTATAATATTATAACTATATTTTATTATTGTTGTAACATTTTTTAATATTTATATTTTATTAGTATTCTTAAAATTTTATTAATGTTCTTTAGATTTTTTTAAATTTTATATTATTTATTTAGTTAATATTTTAGTAATATTTTACTATTTATACTAATATTTTATTAATATTATTGTTATAAATAAAATATTAAGATTATTAATTTTTTATCTCAAATTTATTAATACAATTTAATTTGCAATAGTAGATTTAATTTAATAGTATTTATAATATTTAAATCACTGCTACAGTTAATTTTGTGGTCAACTTTTCCACTTACACTTTTACATTACCAACCAAACACCGTAAAACACAATATACTTTACCATTTACACTTTCACTTTATCAACCAAACACCGTAAAACACAATATACTTTTCCATTTACACTTCACTTTATCAACCAAACACCGTAAAACACAATATATTTTCTCTGCTACAGTTCGCTTTTTCCATTCTCATTTTACGACTTACGACTGCGACGTTTTGCAACGAAACAAACAGGCCCTAAATAACATCTCAGACAGGAAAATTTTCAGGACAAATTCCTCACCCGTCGCCTTTGATGAAGCCGAACAGATCTATGCACAAAAAAAACCAGATCAGAACCCAGATAGACAAGATCGAAAGCCCAGAAGCCGGATCTATGTCAATATTCACGAGATCGACTCCGAACACAGGAAATCAAGATGGAGGAAAGCAAATCCCAGCGGGGGGAACAAGATCGAACCAACCTCAGGCCTACGCAAAGCGATCGGAGGCGACAGAGACGCAAGAAGGAGGTGGGTGGCGGAACGAGGAGGGAGGAGGTGATCAGAACTGAAGGGTGAGAGGAGAGAGAGAGAGAGAGAAAGAAAGAAAGAGGGAGGGGAGTTTTATAGGAAGAGAGAGGCGGTGGATGGGTGGGTTGAGGCGGTGGAAGAACTGTCCAGAGAAACAAAGAAGGGGAAAGAAAAAGAAAAGAAAAAGAAAAGTATTTAAATAATTAAAATATTATTATTTAATGCAGCCCAAAATTCGACTAGCTCCGAACGGTACCCAAAAATTACAGACAATAAAGAATATTATCCGGAGACGTACTATGAAGATGATTTGTAGAAATTCAATCCGGTTTGCAAATTAAAAATCCCGGAGTGTCTCACCGTTACGGGCGACACCGGTTTGGCCGGATTTTCGATAAATTCAGAAAAATCTCTAAACATACCCTAACGTAGATGATACGATTCTAAGACACATGGTAAAAGCTGATTCTCAAAATTCTACTCCGTTTGTGAAATAAAAATCGGAAGGCCGGTTATCGGTATCGGTCGACACCAACTACGGAGATTTTCCAAAATAATCCAGAAAAATGCCAGAAAATTCTAAAAAATCTAAAATATTAGAAAATGATTTTTAAAACTGAAATCAGCTCAATCGGACTACCACAGAGATCAAATCAATTTTGTACGTCGTATCGCGTACCTATACGGTGATACGTACACCGGGAAGCAGGGGGTTACAATTCGTTCAGACGATGATTGTACCGGACTATAGCACTAGAGGTCGGACATACCGGTGAAAAATCTTTAAAATCTCTAGTAAAATAAAATTTTTTCCAAGTTGCCAAGACCTGCAAGTTAAATTAAAAGTTTATGAGCATTGCATCATCAAAAGAAGACAAGGTGAAATTCGGCATCGTGATTCATTGCACCGAGGGGATTCTTAACTATGTTCGCATGGATGTTTTGAAACCTACCAAGATAACACTTATTGGAGGTAACCACTACTTTGTGTCTTCTATTAATGATTACTCTAGACGATATTAGATATATACCATGAAGCACAAAGAGAAAGTCCTAGAGTTATTTGTGGAGTGAAAAAAATATAGAATACAAAAAAAAGATCAAGGCACTTAATTCAGCAAGGTGGAGAGTATACTAGTGATATTTTTTTACAACTAGCAGTGATGAGGGTATAGAAAGACACTTTACAGTGAGAGAAAAATCACAACAAATGGTGTGGCTGAAAGGATGAACAGGACCTTGCTGGAGAAGGTTTGTTGCATGTTATCCAATACCATATTATCGAAATCTTTTGGGTTGAGGTATTAGCGTATGCTTGTCATCTTATTAACATGTTGCCTTCCTCTGCGATAGAAGGTAAAACTCTTTTGAAAGTTTAGTCAGAAAAAGTTGCTCAAGACTTGACTCACTTTAGATATTTGGTTGTCCATCCTATTACCATGTCCAGGAAGACAAGTTGGGTCCGAAAGCGAGAAGAGGTGTGTTCGTTGGTTTTAGAAAAGGTTTGAAAGGCTACAAAAATTTTGAGATTCAAATGACAAGAAAATCATATTGAGTAAGGATGTCATGTTTGATGAGGCTTCAATAGTGAAGCCTATAGACTCTCAGTGGGTGGAAAGTGAGAAGTCCGATAGGATTTCACAATAGGTGGAGAGTGATGCTGCTCCACCACTTTCAGAAAGAACAGTATCATTTGAGATCATAGTTGAGATGACACAGGGTGGCGATCATGTAGCCGATGAGGATGCTAATATTATTGAGAATCAAGGACCGATTATGGGTGATATCTAAGATTCTATTGCAGTTGGAAGAACTCGGAGAAATTCACGTAAGCCCAGTTGGCTCACCACAAACATGATTGTAGCCTATGCTTTTTCATTCATTGAGAAAGTGATCCCATCTACATATAGGAAAGTTGAAATCAGTTTAGAGTCCAAGATGTGTAAGGATGTCATGATGGAAGAGATGAACTCTCTTCACAAAAAAGACACTTGGGAATTAACACAATTTTTCAAGAAAAAGAAGGCTATTGGTTGTAAGTAGGTGCTCACAAAGAAAAAAGATCTCTAGATGGTGATATTGTATGCTACAAGGCTAGATTGATAGCTAAAGGCTACCAACAAGGAGAAGACATTGACTACAATGAGGTACTCTCATCTATTTTAAAGCACTCATCGATTCGGATATTGTTGGCACTGGTGGCACAACACAAGTTGGAGCTTGACCAGCTCGTGTAAAGACTGATTTTCTCCATGACCATCTTTATGAGAGATTTATATGTCTCAGCGTACGGGGTTCAAAACTGCATGAAAATATACTATAATGTGTAACTTGAAGAAATCACTTAATGGGCTAAAACAATCGCCAAAGCAATGGTATAAACATTTTGATAGCTTCTGAGAGGCAAGATATACACACGAAGTCATTACGACCCATGTGTTTATTACAACAAGCTACCGGGTGGAGAGTATGTTTATCTACTATTGTATATAAATGATATGCTCATGCTTCTAGAAGTAGATCTGCAATTGATAAATGGAAGAAAGGCTTGTCTTGGAATTTGAGACGAATGATCTCCGTGAAGTAAAGAATGTGCTAGGCATGAAGATTGAGAGAGACCAGAAAAGTGCTAAGGTTTGCTTGACATAAAAGAGCTATTTGTAAAAGGTACTATAAAAGTTCAAAATCAATAGTGATACAAAGTCTGTAAGTACACCGCTGGCCCCTCATTTCAAGTTAAAAGCTTTTATGTCTCCTACTACTGTTGAAGAGCATGAGTATATGTCTCACGTACCATATACTAACGTAGTTATGCAATGATAGGTACGAGGCCTGATTTATCACAAGTTATCTCAATAGTTAGTAAGTACATGCATGATCCTACTAGGGGTCATTGGGAGGCAGTGAAGTGACTACTACAATAAGTCAAAGGTACCATAAACATTAGTTTGATATTTGAAAAGGATACTATGGCTAAGTAAGAGTGTATCATATATGTCGATTCTGATTACGCAGGAGACCCGATAATCGCTGGTTTACAATGGGTATGTATTTACATTCTCCTAAGTACCGGTGAGTTGGAGCTCTATTTTATAGTCTACTGTGGCTTTGTCTTCTACGGAGGCCGAGTATATGACCATGACGAATGCTATGAAGGAGGCAATTTGGCTTCGAGGGTTACTTGACAACTTAGGAATTGATCAGGATCTATTAAAGATCAATTGTGATAACATGAGTATTATCTATTTGGCAAAGAATAAGGTTTATCATACAAGGATGAAGCACATTGACGTCAGTTTCTATTTTGTTTAGGAGATTCTTGGTGAATGTGGCATCGAGCTAAAAAAAATTCACACCAAGGAAAATCTTGTTGATATGCTTACCAAGGTTCTTCCCGGAGTGAAGTTTGAGCATTACAAGAAGTTATTCCATATCCTTTCAGTTGCTTGAGTTTGATGGAGCTCGTTTGGATGAACTATAGATGACTTAATCCCTTAGGTAAGGGGTACGTAGGCAATCACATTGGTGTAACGTGATTAAGTCAAAATGGTGCTATGATGTGTTTGGCTCAGATTTGAGAAATCTTCATCCAGATAGAGAATTGTAGGGGGAGAGTGTAAAATCTTATTGGTAGAGTTTTTTAACTCATTGGAGGAGTTAACACAGATGCATGAGCTGTCGACAGGCCCATCTGGCTATCGACAACTGATACCTAGACACGCCAACAGAAAGGATCAGTCTGTCGATAGGCCCTTGGCTTAGGCTGTCGACAATAATTTTCTGAGAGTGGTGTGTGTCTCAGGCTTTTGACAGCACTTGAGTTTGGGTGAATCTGAGACAGGTTCTGAATTTGTTTCTAACCCAAATTCAGAGGTTTCGGTTTCTTTATCTTCGTGGACTTCGTGACTATATATTAAGGGGTATTGTCCCTATGTATTGTAACTTAAATTGATTGATTATTAAGATCTCATTGCCTAAATCTCATTAAATCTGTGCTTTTTCTCTTTGACTTGTTCTTATTGTGTTTGTGACTATTCTACAGCAAAACTTTGGTGTTTGCATGTAGACCTCCATGTTGTGACGAAATTGATATGTTATGATACCAATTATTACTCACAGGATTAATATTTGCGGAACTTGACGATATGATCAGTACTTGCAAAAGAAAACTATTATAAAGCAAACTAGCAATACTTAGACAAAAGTGTAATAAGAAAAAAACACGAAGATTTAATGTGGTTCAGCCCAAACTTGGCCTACGTCTACGAAGAGAGAACTTGAGAGAGCTTTATTAATAAACTTGGTATAAAAAGTTCTAACTTTCCTCTTAATGCGACAAGAGTATTTACCTTCTACTTGTATCTAGTCCTAAATTATAAGAGTTTCTTCTCTCTATGCACTTTCAACTTGCTCCTCTCTTTCTTGACTTCTTCTGATCTCTTTTGTTTGAGAATTCAAAGTTTTTTTGTTGTTTGAGATAACTACAATGCTTGATTACAACTTTAATTTATAGGATTTTACAATACAACTCCTATTTGGACTATGGGATGATTTTAACCTTTGGATGGTTAAAGAATCTTGATTAAGTCTATTAGGAGTTGATCTCCTTGACCTAGAAGAATTATACACTTTTTAATCTTTAGAAACAAACCTTTATTAAATAGAAATTTAATCCAATTTGTATCCCACCAGAATAAGAAAATCTGCGCCTGAAAAGGAAACTGATTCTGCTTCAGAAACGCCGCTATAGTCGACTAGTTCTTAAGGCTAGTCGACTAATATCTCTAGTTAGTCAACTAATAATTTTAGTTAGTCGACTACTGTAAAACTATTTTCTCTCTGTATCGTGCCTCGTCGACTATATATAGTCGACTAGTATTGTGTATTAGTCGACTAATCTACTGACTAGTCACTAATTTGCACTAAATCTGGATCTGTTTCCATCATCTTTTCAAACTTATTTGGATCTTCTTGGACTATTATCTCCTTTTAAAAATAAGACAAAATGCTAACAATCTCCACCTTGATTTGCTTTTCAAGCCTCTAGTAAAACAGTTTGAGATTTCGGATTAATACCTTAATTTTTTTCTTAATTGTAACCGTGTCGTGAAACCTTTAACTCTTGCCCCTCTTCTCAGGGCCTTTGGCTGATTTACTGACATGACTTGAGTCATCTCGAGTCTTACCCGAATGCACCCTTTTTTCTTCCTGCAAACTTTGACTCGGTTCACGTCCCGTTACAGTCTTCCTTGAAGCTCCACCTTGCGATGAACTCCCTTCCAAGCTTATCCTTGAAACTCTACCTCGAACTGAGCTTCCTTCCTTCAGCTTGTATAACCCTCCACGCTTCTCTCTTTCCTCGATTACCCTGTTTCTTTGGCTAACAGTGATGATGCCTTATTGCACTTGGATCTGATATCCTTCTTCGTCGAGTACCCTTATCGATATTAGATTATAGCGTGCCTTTAGGACATACCGGATCGCCTCTAGAGCATGAACCTTCCTATCTCTTTCTGTATCCTTGACTATCCCAGTGCCAATGACCTCGCAAGTCGAGCCATCCATCATCTAGACAGTCTGTACCTCCTTTACAACCAAAGAGTTGAACAACTCTTTTGGGGAGCATACATTAATCGTACTATCTGAATCAAATATCCAATCTTTATCTTGAGAAGTGTTATCTTTGTAGGAAGCCATTAATACTTCAGTTTCCTCTAAACCACTCAATGCTACGCTTGTCTGCGCAGCTTGCCCATTCTTCTTCAACCACTCTTGCCGATGGTTACAGTCATTCTTCTAATGACCTTTCCTAATGACAAAAGTAACACGCCTCTGATGAGCACAGACCTTTCTTTCCTTCTCCTCTTCTTTTCCTTCACGTGGCCACCAAACCCGATCCTATCTGCTTCCCTTGATTTGACCTTTTCCTATTCTCATTAGATAAGAGAGTTGACATGATCTCCTTTAAGATGAGAGTTTTTGTACCGTAGAGCAAGGTGGTGACGATGTATCATATGACGCTGAAAGCGAACTAAGAAGTATTAACGCCTTGTCCTCCTCGTCGATCTTAACATCAATAGCTAGAAGCATGCTGATGACCTTAGTGAAAAAGTTTAGATGCTCCAACACCATTGTCCCTTCATTCAAGCATAGCTTATATAGTTGTTTCTTGAGATACAACTTGTTGGAGAGGCTTTTCGTCATATACAATGTTTCTAATCTTGACCACAATCCTGTAGCCATTTCTTCATCCATCACGTTGTACATCACCTTGTCAGTGAGATATAGTTGGATCGTGCTTGCGGCCTTTAAATCCATCTCCTCCCAATCCTCTTTCGACATACTTGTAGGTTTTCCTGACTGACCTTGTAAGGTCTTGTGAAGACCCTATTGCATTAGCAACGCCTTCACCCTCTTTTGTCATAAATTAAAGTTTCTTTTGTTATTGTACTTCTCGACCTCAAATTTTGTCGTAGAACTTCCTATTTACGACATATCGCCTTTCGTCAATCTTTACCTCTGATACCAATTATTGTGACTAAATTGATGTTCTATAATACCAATTATTACTCTCAGGATCGACGTTTACGAAACTTAGTAATATGATCAATACTTATAAAAGAAAACTATTGTAAAGCAAACTAATAATACCTAGACAAAAGAGTAATAAGAAAGAACACGAGGATTTTAGGTGGTTCATCCCAAACTTGGCTTGGGGGAGAACTTGAGAGAGCTTTATTAATAAACTTGGTACAAAAAGATCTAACTTTCCTCTTAATACAACAAGAGTATTTACCTTCTACTTGAATGAATCTAACCCTAAATTACAAGAGTTTCTTCTCTCTATGCACTTTCAACTTGCTCCTCTCTTACTTGGCTTCTTTTTGTCTCTTTTGTTTGAGAATTCAGAATTTTTCTATTGTTTAAGACAATTACAATGCTTGATTACAACCTTAATTTATAGGATTTTACAATTCAACTCCTATTTAGATTATGAGATGATCTTAGTCTTTGAATGGTTGAAGAATCTTGATCAATCCTATTAAAATTTGATCTCCTTGATATAGAAGGATTTTAGACCCTTTAATCTTTAGAAACAAATCTTCATTGAATAAGAATTTAATTCAATTCATATCCCACTATAATAAAGAAGCATGCGCCTGAAAAGAAAACTGATTCTGCTTCAGAAACGCCGTGTATAGTCGACTAGTTCTTAAGCCTGATCGACTAATACCTTCAATTAGTTGACTAATAACTTTAGTTAGTCGACTATTGTAAAACTGTTTCCTCTCTGTATCCTGCCTAGTCGACTAGTATTGTGTTTTAGTTAACTAATCAACTGACTAGTCGACTAATCTGCACCAAATCTGTATCTGTTTCTTTCTACTTCAAGCCATCGTCTTCTCCAATTTATTTGGATCTTCTTGGATTATCATCTCCTCTCGAAAACAAGATAAAATCCGAACTCTAATGCTATTCCCAACACTAAGAAGGGGTGGAATATCTTACCCGTCATGCATAGATGACCCTATGGTGCCAAACAATAGCAGTCCAACAATTGCAGCTGCAGCCCTTTTTATTGACAACGCGAGGTGAAACGGTGTACCTTTTCTTATGAAAGCAGGGAAGGCATTGCGCACCAGGCGGCAAGACTGCTTCTTTCATTGCTTTATTTCGGTAAGCTATTATTTTTGCCAGAACTAACATGAAGTTGTATTCCTTGCTTACAACTCAGAGCAGAGATTAGAGTTCAGTTCAGGTACGTACCTCGAAATCTGTCCAAGTCCAAATTTGGGAGTGATCTGGACAAAGCTACCAATGAGCTTGTGATCCGTGTGCAACCTGATGAAGCGATACATCTGAAGATAAATAATAAGATCCCTGGGCTTAGCATGAGATTGGACCGCAGTAATCTGAATCTCCTTTATTCATCAGAGTAAGAGTACTTGAAATTTTTCTCTGCTTAGATATGTTTGATGCTATCAACTCACTCTCTAACTTCCACTTCTTTTTGTTGCTTTCTTGGTTCAAATTTAGCTGATTAGAGTACTTGTAAGTCTCAATGAATGCTTTAGTATGATAACTGCCTAACTGGCCAACATGCCGAAATCTGATATCACCAAAGCTTATTCAAATGCATGTGCAGTTTGAATAATGGTAAACTCCATCTCAGATTACAAGTGATCTTCCAAAAGATTTCTAAATTTTGGTTCAGAATGTTAATCCTGATCTAGCTACTTTGACCATATTGATATTACTTGGTGTTGAACCTGATATTATGTCTCAAGAGTAAAGATTGAAACTGCTGAAAACAATGAATATTTAGTTACAATCATTTGCAGAAGTCCGTGAGAACTCAAGAAAAATGAAGCAAAGTGCCCCATTCGCTACACGTTGTGCTTAAACTCCTGGGCCATGAATGTATGTTGCGAATGGAATTCCTATTCATTAGCTAAAGCAATTGTTACATAGAGTTCGACCATTGTATTTGCTTTGGAGTATATTCCCTGATTCAACATGCTATCATCTGTGTTTAGCTCTGATAATTTTATAGAAGGGGATATTTCTGTATATTTTTCATAAAGTAATTACATCAATATATAATAGATGTTGGATTTTTTCTTAATAAAAAACTTAACTTTTTCAACTTAGATTTATTCCTTAACTAGCTAGTTCGACCATTGAATTTGCTTTGGAGAATATTCCCTGTTTCAACATGCTATAATCTGTGTTTAGCTCTTTCGTGTAATTATACTCTTTGTAACAAGTTATGCTTTGTGGTTAATATTTAGGTATCCAAGCAGAGATACCGGATGCATATGAGAGGCTTCTCTTTAGATGTAATTGAAGGAGAATGCCGACTTTTCATCAAAAGTGATGAGCTCGATGCAGCTTGGGCGCTGTTCACACTGGTACTGAAGATGTTAGGATTATGACGTGAATACGCTGTGATGGTTGATTAATGTCAGATTTGGCAGTTTTCTTTTCTGTATCTGTTTTGAGTCCGAGTTGGATTCAAGTTTCTTTTATTCTGATTGAAGTTGTTTTAAGTCTGAGTTGGATTCAAGTTTCCTTTATTTTAATTGAAGGAGTTTGTCAGGACTAGGAGAGTTTTATGGTTTATAAATAACCCCTTAGGGGTGGACTTCAATTTATTCTAAGAGAATCCCATGAATTTATAATCCCTAAGGGTGTAATTCATCTAGATGAGAAATTCGTGAGAGAAGTTTAGCCACATGGGTTCGTTATTCTTTGCGGCCGGCCATTAAGGGCTTGTAACTTCTGAGCATGAGGTGTAAGTAATTCTTATTGTACTCCCCCAAAATTTTAATAAAGTTTCTTCCCATTCTCCCCTGGACATACAGACGATCTGTTTGATCGATGGAACTACGTTATATTGTGTGTTGGCTTTCTATCTACTTTGAAATATCTTCTTCTTCTCTTCTTCAAAATGTCTTAGTAGATCCTATAGTTCGTATCCGCTGCGCTGTCCCAGTCGATCCGGTAATTGAGGCGTCCTTCCATTGAAATCACAACAATTGATATCAGAGTATACGGATTGTCTACTAGCAATTAGTATCAGAGCATACAGATTGTTTACCAACAACTGGTATTAGAGCAAGGTAACTTGAAGATGTTTGCGATCAAGTTCAATATTCAGAAGTTCGATAGCCTCATTAATTTCAGCAGGTGGCAGATTAGGATGAACGCCATCCTTACCCAGAGTGGATTGAAGAAAGCACTACTAGAGAGAAGAGAGAGAGAGAGAGAGAGAGAGAGAGAGAGAGAGAGTGAGAGCCTCAAGATATGAAGAAAGAAATTTGACAGGAGTTGGATGAGAACGCCTTGACAGCTATTCAGTTTTGCTTAATGGAGAAGTGTTGGATGAGTTTCCTATAGAGAAAACAGCATCCTCGCTGTGAGAGCGACCTCAAGACCACTATCTGAAGAAGTTTTTGGCAAATCGGTTGATTCGGAAGCACCATTTCTTTCTTCTCCGCATGCATGAAGGTACTCCTATCAGGTCTAACATTGCAGAATTTTTTTTATTATCAATGATTTAGATAAGAAAGATTTTAAGATAGAAGATGAGGATCAAGCACTTCTATTACCGTGTTCTTTACCTTCTTCATATAAGAGCTTTAGGAAGCTATCGTTTATGAAGACAAGTCAGCAATCAAGGTCAATGAGGTCAAGGAGCATCTCTCAACAAGAGCAAAATTGACACCCAGTTGACGGATAAGTATCATCATGATGATTCCGGGCAAGTTCATTATTCAAGAGATAAGAGTAATATGGAAGTTCTACGGGTAACTCAAAACACAAGAATTTAACGTGCAACTATTATCACAAGAAGGGGCACATTAGATCTGAGTGTTGACTTCAAAAGAAGAAATAACCAGATGCTAATGTCACAGAACTGGTTGAAGGAGATGAAAAATAGTGCGACGTTCTATCTGTTACAGATAGACCAGTTGGTAACAGCGATAGGTGGGTCATAGATTTTAAATATTCACAACATATAGTTCCAATAGGAAGATGTTCTCTTCATACACTTCGGTTCAAGGGAGAGAAGTCTTCATGGAAAATTCTACTACAAGCCAGGTGATTGGCAAAGGAAAAATCCAGTTTTGATCTCATAATGGATGCATCACTACTCTTCAAGGTGTTCGTCATGTTCCCGAATTAAGTTACAATCTCATCTCTCTTGGAGCCCAACATAGAGAAAGGTTCTATTTCAGTTCGAAAAGTGATCTTATGAAAGTTTTCAAAGAGGCCCATGTGATATTTCAAGTCGAACATATTGGCAATGTGTATATATTGTGAAATTCAGAGGTTACAATTGGTGGACTGCAGTTTTCCTCAGCTTCAAGAGCGGCGGTTATGGAATAATCGGAGATTACGATGGATTCGAGCTAGGATGTTCAATTGTATCCCGAAAGGAGATTGGGACTAGACACGCAACAAGGTAGTCCAGATTGTTACTCTTATAGTGGAGCAAATTCTCATAAATCTTGTGTAGATCAAAGAGATCATTGGGTAATAAAGTTCAGGTTGGGCTTGAACTTATTTGACCTAATCAAGTTGTGAACTCCATAAGGAGGTTATGAAGAAAAGGGAGTGAGATGGAGATGAAGTCAAGTTTGTTCAATAGTGTGTGGATGCAAGCACATGGAGTATGGTAGCTATTCTCGGACTTGGATGTATTCAAGTCAAGGGGAGATTGTTAGGATTATGACGTTAATATGTCGTGAAGGTTGATTAATATCAGATTTGACAGTTTTCTTTTTTGGATCTGTTTTGAGTCCGAGTTGGATTCAAATTTTCTTTCTGATTGAAGGTGTTTTGAGTCCGAGTTGGATTCAAGTTTCATTTATTCTAATTGAATGTATTTTGAGTTCGAATTGGATTCAAGTTTCCTTTATGCTGATTGAAGAAGTTTGCTTAGGATTAGGAGAGTTTTATGGTCTTTAAATAACCCTTAGGGGTGATCTTCAATGTATTTCAAGATAATCCCAAGAATTTGTAATTCCTAAAGGTGTAATTCATCTAGGTGAGAAATTCGTGAGAGAGGCTTAGCCACAAGAGTTCGCTGTTTTTGACGGCCATCAAACGCTTGTAACTTCTCAGCATGAGGTGTAAGTAATTCTTATTGTACTCCCAAAAATTTTAATAAAGTTTCTCCTCCCTTCTCCCATGAACATACACACGATCTGTTTGACCTGTGGAATCACGTTATATTGTGTGTTGGCTTTCTATCTACTTTGGAATATTTTTTTCTTCTCTTCTTCAAGTTGCCTTAGTAAATCTTGTGATTCGTATCCGCTGCACCGCCTCAGTCGATCCGGTCGTGGAGACGTCCCCCTTGAAATCACAATAATTGGTACGAGAGCATACATATTGTTGACCAACAATTAGTATCAGAGTATACAGATTGTTGACCAACAGAAGGAACTGGAAGACAAAAAGATCGCGCCGGATCATTACCCATATGGCAGCACCGGGCCGGTGGGAGAGCACTATCTTGCTGCAAAATACAACGTAAGATGGGGAGATCTCAGCGGTGAAAACTTATAGGCTACATATTTGTTCAGCTGCTTCTTTCACCTTCAATTGTATCCCTGAAATTATGTTTGAATTTCTGTACAGTTCTCTCTACACATAATCTCATTCAAGCCTACAAAAGTTATAGCTTCTACTGTGTTGTAAGCTCTGTCGGAATTTGAAGTGATATATCCTTCAAATGAATTATATTCTGTGCATCAGGTGTGATTTCTGTTGAAAGATAAACTCAAACAAAGTCCCTTGGAGTTCCCAATACAATATTAAAGGAGATGAGAGGTCAAATGCATTATGTTGTTTGTAATTACCAAGAGTCATTGTGAGGAAGTTTAAGAGTCATTGTGTGTGGAATTCCAATGTGTGCGGAATCTCAAGAGTCATTAGGAGTCTATAAATAGTGTTGTCATCCTTGAATGAAATGAATGAGCAAGAGTTTGATAGAAAAGAAATTTTGTGTTCTTACTCCTTGCTCCTCCTCCTCATATTTCTAGTTCTTCTTGTGCTAACAAATTGGTATCAGAGCCAAGGTGAAGCTTGAACCAAGGTGAAGCTTGAAGCTTCTTTGGGAGGTGATTCCCATTGTGAAGCTTGAAGCTTGAAGCAAGGTGAAGCTTGAACTAAGGTGAAGCTTGAAGCTTCTTTGGGAGGTGATTCCCATTGTGAAGCATGAAGCTTGAAGTAAGGTGAAGCTTGAAGCTTCTTTGGGAGGTGATCCCATTGTGAAGCTTGAAGCTTGAAGCAAGAAGCTTGAAGCTTCTTTGGGAGGTGATTCCCATTGTGAAGCTTGAAGCTTGAAGCTTGGAGAAGACCGCCCCTACCACTTCGTACAAGTGCTGAAGGCGAAGGCGAGTACAAGTGCTAAAGGTGAAGGCGAAGACAAGTTGCCGAAGGCGAAGTTAAGTGCGAAGGCAAAACTAAGTACCAAAAGCAAAGACAAGTGCTGAAGGTGAAGACCGTCGGTGACAGCCATGGCAAATTCCGGGAGTACACCGCTGGGACAAAAGCCTACACCGCTGGGGCAGATGCCGCTACCACGCCTCACAAAGACGAACTATGACAATTGGAGCATTCAGATGCGGGTGTTGCTTGGTGCACAAGACGCGTGGGAAGTAGTTGAGAACGGCTACACAGAGCCGGCTACTACTGATAACATGACGCCGAATCAGTTAAAGGCGTTGAAAGAAACGCGCATGAAAGACAAGACCGCTCTCTACTTCTTATTCCAAGCGGTAGATGAGTCGGGGTTCGAGAAGATTGCTAGTGCGGCAACTTCGAAGGAGGCATGGGAGATTTTGCAAAAAGTCTTCAAAGGCACCGACCGTGTTAAACAAGTGCGGCTTCAAACTCTACGAGGTGAATTGGAGGCCATGAAAATGAAGGAGTCAGAAGGAGTATCTGACTACATCACGTGTGTACAAACGGTGGTGAATCAACTCAAACGCAATGGAGAAACCATAACCGATTCAAGGGTCGTGGAGAAGATTCTGCGGTCATTGACCGAGAATTTCGAAAATGTTGTATGCGCAATTGAGGAGTCGAAGAATCTGGAGGAGATGACCATAGATGATCTCGCCGGTTCTCTCAAGGCGCATGAGCAACGGAAGAAGAAGAAACAAGATCTGCTCGAAGAGGCCTTACAATCTAAGGCAACTATCAAGGAGGACAAGACGATGTATGCCCAGCAAAACTGGCGTGGTCGAGGACGCGGCCGTGGAGGTCGTGGTTACGGTAGAGGCTGCGGACGCGGAGACAACTCGAAAGAAAAGGACCAGCCGAGCCAACAAAATTGGCGTGGTCAAGGACGCGGTCGTGGTAGAGGCGGCCGGTCAAATCGTCAAAATGTCCAGTGCTACAAATGCGGCAAATATGGACACTACGCAAAAGAGTGCTACTCTGACAAAAAGATAGAAGAAAATGCGAAACTAGTCACGGAAGAGAAGATAAGAGACGATGGTATTCTCATGATGGCCTATAAAGACATTATTCCTGATAGCGACTCAGTCTGATATCTCGATACAGGTGCTAGCAATCACATGAGTGGGCACAAACATCTCTTTATGGAGATCCAAGAGATAGAAGAGGGGCACGTGTCGTTTGGAGATGCGTCGAAGGTTCAAGTCAAAGGCCGAGGAAAAATACGCTTTTCTCAAAAGGATGGCAAAGAAGGGACAATGAGGATGTCTACTATGTGCCTGACATGAAAAGTAATCTCCTTAGCATGGGCCAACTATTAGAGAAGGGATATTCGATCTTCATGAAAGATCGAATGTTACACTTGAAAGACAAAGGAGGCCGGTTACTTGCACGAGTGGAGATGGCCAAGAATCGGATGTTCAAACTCAACTTGAGATGTGTGCGAGAAAGGTGCTTGCAAGTCAACATGGATGACAAAGTCTCGTTGTGGCACTTGCGGTTCGGACACTTACATTATGGCAGCCTAACAGAATTAGTAAAGAAGCATATGGTCCACGGGTTACCAGATATGGACTACACCAAGAAATTTTGCGAAGGGTGTGTACTTGGCAAGCAAATAAGGAACACTTTTCAGAAAAGGGCGGAATATCGTGCAAGGAGTTCTCTCGAGTTGGTACATACCGATATATGTGGCCCGATCACACCTAAGTCATTCAGTGAGAAGAGGTACTTTATCACCTTTATTGACGACTACACAAGGAAGACTTGGGTTTACTTTATGAAAGAAAAGTCCGAGGCACTCGAGGTGTTCAAGAAATTCAAGATGCAAGTAGAGAAGACAACTGGTCTTTATATCAAGGCCTTACGATCGGACAGAGGCGGAGAGTACATGTCAACTGCTTTCAAAAGCTACTGCGAGGAATAAGGAATCAGAAGATTCTTGACTGCACCATACTCACCTCAGCAAAATGGTGTGGCCGAGAGGAAAAACCGGACTATTCTTGATATGGTTCGGTCGATGTTGAAGAGCAAAAACATGCCAAAAGAATTTTGGGCAGAAGCGGTGCAATGTGCTGTGTATGTGCAAAATCGGTGCCCACATGCGAAGATGGGAGATCAAACACCCCAGGAAGCTTGGAGCGGACGAAAACCAACCGTATCACATTTGAGAGTATTCGGTAGTGTGGCCTATGCGCACGTACCGGATCAAAGAAGAACCAAGCTACGTGTTCATCGGGTATTACGAGAAGACAAAAGCTTTCAAGTTATTCGACCCGATCGAAGAAAAGGTGGTTGTAAGCCGAGATGTGCAAGTGAATGAAGAAAGCGCATGGGATTGGAACAACAAAAAAGAGGTGACGCAGGAGGAAGAAATAGAAGAATCAAACTCTGCACCGATAATCAAACAGACAAGCCCTCCGACATCTGATGATGAAGAAGAACCAAGACAACCGAAGATGCGAAGCTTGCAAGATCTATACGAGACAACAAGCGAAGTACACTTGGTATGTCTTCTAGCGGATGCTGAGAATATCACTTTTGAAGAAGCAGTGAGAGATAAGAAATGGCAATCCGCGATGGATGAAGAAATAAGTGCTATTGAAAGAAATGAAACTTGGGAGTTGGTGGAGCTGCCGAAAGGACATCAACCCATAGGAGTAAATGGGTGTATAAGAAAAAGATGAATGCCCAAGGTGAGATAGAAAGATATAAGGCACGTCGAGTAGCAAAAGGCTATAGACAAAAGGCTGGGATTGATTATGATGAAGTCTTTGCTCCAGTCGCGATGATGGAGACAATTCGGCTTCTTATATCCCAAGCAGCACAATTCAAGTGGCCAATCTATCAGATGGACGTGAAGTCAGCATTTTTAAATGGTGTGCTTGAAGAAGAAGTATATGTGGAGCAACCTCCTGGATACATGAAAGCCGGGAAGGAGAAAAAAGTGTTGAAGTTAAAAAAGGCGCTATATGGGCTGAAGCAAACGCCGCGAGCATGGAATACCCGAATCGACACCTACCTCAAAGGGAACAGGTTCATGCAATGTCCTCATGAGCATGCATTATATGTGAAGAAGAAAAAAGGTAACTTGCTGTTTGTTGCTCTTTATGTTGATGATCTCATATTCATGGGGAATAATGAGGAGATGATAAAAGACTTCAAAGAAGCGATGACTCGGGAGTTCGAGATGACAGATTTGGGGCTGATGAAGTATTTTCTTGGTCTTGAGGTTAAGCAAGGAAAATCGGGAATATTTGTGTCCCAAGAGGCGTATGCAAAAGACATTTTGAAGAAAAATAAGATGGAAGATTGCAACCCGGTAGCAACACCGATGGAACTTGGTGCGAAACTCTCAAAATTTGATGAAGGAGATCGAGTGGATGCAAACAAATACCGGAGCTTAGTTGGGAGCCTACGGTATCTCACATGCATAAGGCCTGACATTGCATGTAGTGTCGGGATAGTGAGTCGGTTCATGGAGGAACCGAAATACTCACATTTGAAGGCTATCAAGAGGATTCTTCGATACATTCGAGGAACTGTATCACTCGGGTTATTCTACTCGGAGACACATGAATACAAACTGGTGGGTTACTCCGACAGTGATTGGTGCGGAGATATAGATGATCGAAAAAGCACATCGGGATATGTGTTTTATATGGGAGACACAGCTTTCACATGGGTCTCAAAGAAGCAGCCAATAGTAACCTTATCAACATGCGAAGCAGAATATGTGGCAGCATCATGGTGCGTGTGTCACGCAATCTGGCTGAGAAATTTGCTATGTGAGCTAAAACTCCAGCAAAACGAAGCGACCGAAATACGAGTTGACAACAAATCAGCAATTGAGTTGGCAAAGAATCCGGTGCACCATGAAAGGAGTAAACATATAGATGTTCGTTTCCATTTCATACGGGAACATGTGAAGAAAGGTAAAGTGCGACTGAGTCACGTTGCGAGTCGTGATCAAGTGGCAGATATCTTTACAAAGCCGCTACCAACAGCGCTATTCGAAAATTGCAAGAAAATGATTGGAATGAAGGATGAAAAATGTTTGAGTTTAAGGGAGGAATTTGTTGAAAGATAAACTCAAACAAAGTCCCTTGGAGTTCCCAATACAATATTAAAGGAGATGAGAGGTCAAATGCATTATGTAGTTTGTAATTACCAAGAGTCATTGTGAGGAAGTTTAAGAGTCATTGTGTGTGGAATTCCAATGTGTGTGGAATCTCAAGAGTCATTAGGAGTCTATAAATAGTGTTGTCATCCTTGAATGAAATGAATGAGCAAGAGTTGATAGAAAAGAAATTTTTGTGTTCTTGCTCCTTGCTCCTCCTCCTCATATTTCTAGTTCTTCTTGTGCTAACAATTTCATTAAGCATTGCCGAAGTTAAATAATTCGAATTTGTTCATAAAACATAAGAACATACTTGTATGATTGTATTAATACTACTTGTGGTAGCTAGTATTATTTTAATTAATTAGGTACTATATATATATATATATAGCTGAGCCTGGCACCTAATATAAGATCGATATACAATTACGGCTTTAAACCATCACAAAACGCATTTCAAGCTGAATTGAGAAAGTTTAACATGGATGGGTTGTTTGGTTCAATGTAGTCGGAGGTAGTGTGTAGTTCCAACTGCATGTAGCTTCTATTCATACAGTTGTTGCATGGTATTACCCCCTACCAATATTATTTGTTGATACGACTGAGATACCGAATACGCATCGTTGACATCAAAATATTAGTAAGCCTGCAGCGGACAAAGATCTTGCGGAGAGACATGCTGAACGAGGTGATGGTTACGGGTTTCAACCTTTTGATCGTGAAGGTTAGCCAATGAAGACTATAAAGCAGATAAACACGAAGGAGAACGGGCTTTCAAATCAAATCCATAAATTTATTTGCTTGTGTACTCTTTTATTTGTGCATTTGTGTTCGTCTTGTTGTTATTTCAGTCGTGTGGATCTGGGAGTAGCGTAATTCTTATTAAGTTTTCTACTTTATTTTACTGCTTTATTTACTGCTTTCTAAACCAACCTTGCGGATATATTTTAAATTGAAAAAGCCATTAACTATTTTCTCTGAAATCAAGTATAAATCCACAACAACTCATCAAAAAAAAAAAAAAAAACTTGAGCCTGCCGCTGCCGCCCCCGACCTAGACTACAGCCCCGACCTTAGCCAGCCGCCGGCCTTCACTTCGCCGGTTCACGACGCCGACCTAGGCCCGGGCGCCAGTCTCCCATCCACCCCTTTCCAGGGGGCAATTGATCGAGGAGTTCGAGAGTGACGCTCTCCCAGGACTGAATCTTTCATGGTTGATTCCTGCCTTGTCTCCTCTTCAGCTATTGCTCCCTCCTGGGTTCTTCTTTGTTTCTTTACCTGGTCTGCATTTTCTTGGTGATCCCATCCCCTTTTTAGGGCTGGTGGGAACCGCTAGATATTTCTCTTGGTCGACATATTTCTATGATGCGGCCACTAGATCCCGAGTTGGGATCTCTAAAGAAGTTGAGGGAAGGTTGTTGGAGGGTGCTACTGGAGATGAGACATCGCCCCATGGCCAATCTCAGCCGATTGGTGCTGCAGATGTTGTGCGGCAGCAGGTTAATGATGTAGTGCAGGTGGAAATTGCCTCTGCTTCTTCCGATTCTGAAGGCTCTGAAGATGTTGGGGGTGATGCGTCGGATTCTCGCTTATTGCACAAGACGGGTGATTTGGAGGCACACAAGGTGTTTGATGGAATGCCACAGATAGAATCTGCTGATATTGAGAAGAAGCAGAGGGTTGTTTCTACTGCAGTGGAGACACAGAAGGGGGCGACTTCTGTTAAGAGAGCCCCGTGGGTTAACTTATTCAAAGACAACCGCAACTTTGGCAAGGGTATCAAATTGGATATGGTGGAATCCGGGGAGGATATGCTGCACATTACGAATGAGGATGTTGATGATGTTGCAGAGATATGGGGGTTCTGTCTAGTGGGCCAATTTACAGGTCGATTCCCAGGCATGGATGCGGTCCGAAATATTCGAGAGGGGTGGAAGGTTGAATGTACACACTGGGTCCATCGTTCAGGATGGATAGTCTTTAAATTTACATCGGAGGAGGATAGACTTAGTGTCTTGAACGGGGGACCATACTTTATCTATGGGAGATGCTTGATGCTAAAGAACATGCCAAGGTGCTTCAGATTTGGAGGTGAAGAGTTTGCTACAGTACCGGTCTGGGTTCAATTACCGGATCTTCCACTTGAATGTTGGAATGCCCGCGCTTTGAGCAAAATTGCGTCCAGAATTGGGAAACCAATCTCCACTGACAAGATGACCTTAACTAAAGAGAGGCTTTCTTTTGCCAGGGTGATGGTGGAGGTGGATGCTTCAAAGGAACTCGTCTCATCGTTGGAAATTAAGCTACCGACTGGTGACATTTATGACCAATTAGTAGTTTTTGAGGTTAAACCTAAATACTGTAAGAAATGCAAGGTGTTTGGCCATATGGAGGGTGATTGCAGCAAAGTTTTGGAAGGGACAAAGCATACTGCTTATGTGCCTCGGAAGATGGGACGGCCAGGTGGTGTGGCTATGCAAAAGAAGGGGGAGACTAGTGGGAATCTGAGCGTTGCCATGGCGACATCGGGCATGACTGTGCCTATAGATGCTCCGAAACAGGCTGTTGGTGTGTATCAAGGTGATGTACTAATTGGGGGCAGCAAGCATGGTATGGGTACTACGGAGCCTATTCTGCTGCCAGAAAAGTCTGTTCAGGCAGCAGAAATTTCTGTTGTGCCAGAACAGTCCGAGAAGAGACCGGTTGAAGCTGGATTGCAACGGTTACCTGATGTGGGTTTGGGACATGAGGGGTCTAGAAGTCTTAATAAAATGAAGCAGAAGATGGGTCCTGAACTTAGATCGGGGGCTTCTGACAGGCTCGTATCTCAGGATGAGAGACACGGTTCGGGGGCGACCTTGGAGGAATCTTCGGTCCAGATTCGGGAGAAGATCACAGTAGGGGGAAAGGAAAATGAGACTGTGGAGGTGACAAAGAGTCGTCAGGCGGTTATGAGGGAGAATCGGAAACTGACAGAAAAGGGTCTCAGCTTCGCCTCAGTAGCTAAAGGAAAAACGAAGGGGAAATCCCTTCAACCTTCCAAATGAGGCTGGCATTTTGGAATATCAGGGGGTTTCACCTACCCCTGAAACAAAAGGGTGTTGAGGCACTGGTAAAAAAGAGGGAGATTGGTTTAATGGCAGTATTAGAGACTAAACTTTCAGAGTCTGGACTGGAAGTGTTCATGCAAAGGAGGTTTAAAGGTTGGAAGCAGGTCAACAACTTTGGTTCTCATGGTGGAGGTAGAATCTTAATCCTGTATGATCCATTGAAGATTCAGCTGGATACTCTGGAGATTCTCCCTCAGATTATTCACTGCAGGGTGGTATGTAAGGTATCATCAGTAACTTTCATTGTTAGTTTTGTTTTTGGGTTCCATTCCATTGGGACTAGGAGAAGCCTATGGGAGAACTTAATTAGGTGGGGTGATACTCTGTCTGAGCCTTGGCTTCTAATGGGGGATTTCAACAATATTTTGAGACAGGAGGAGAGAGTGTGTGGTGCGGAGGTGTCACAATACCAAATTAAAGACTTTACTGAGTGTTGTGATGAGTTGGGACTGTCTGACTTACAGTTCACGGGATGCCACCTGACTTGGACCAATGGTACTGTATGGTCTAAGTTGGATAGAGTGATGACCAACCCACTTTGGCATCAGAGGGCCTTCTACTGCCATGTGGAATTCTTACCTTCTGATTGTCTATCGGACCATTCCCCTGGACTAGTCTCTTTGTTGGAGCGGCCCCGAACGGTAAATAGACCTTTCGATTCTGGAATTTCTTGGCGGGTCATGAGGACTTTCGGGAGACTGTTAGAGCTGCCTGGGATATTGAGATAGTAGGTTCTCTTCAATTTCAGTTTTGTCGCAAGCTAAAGCTATTGAAGGCCCGTTGAAACTTCTCAATGAGAGGAATTTTGGTCATATTGCTTCACGAGCTGAACGGGCTAGGTTACTCCTTAAACTGGCTCAGGTACAGATCCAAACTCAAATTGATAATTATGAACTTCGGGAAAAGGTTGTGGAGTTACGTAAAAATGCATTGGCCTTATCTAAGGCGGAGATGGACTACTTTTACCAGCTGGCTAAATGCACCTATGTTTCTAAATCTGATAAATGCACTAAGTTCTTTCACAGTATTGTGAAAAGAAACAAGGGGAGGGTTATGTGGCGGCTATTTCTAAGGAGGATGGTTCATTGACGGAGTCGACGGAGGAGGTAGCATTGGAATTTAGTCGATACTTCGAGGGACTTCTGGGTACTAGTTCTCAGGTAGAGCATGTTGACCCACAGGTGCTTCATTGTGGGGAGGTTATCTCCTCCCATCAAGCTTGTGATCTGTTGAAGGAGGTTACCTCGGAGGAGATAAAGGAGGCACTGTTCGGTATTGGGAATGACAAGGCACCGGGTCCGGATGGATATAGTGCACTCTTCTTCAAGACAGCATGGGATATTATTGGTATTCAGTTCTGTGATGCTGTTAAGGAATTTTTCTTATCAGGATCTCTTCTGAAGCAAATGAATCACACTTTGATTGCTTTAGTGCCTAAATCTGCTCATGCTAAAGCTGTGAGTGAATTTAGGCCTATTGCCTGTTGTAATGTGATCTATAAAGTGATTTCTAAAATCCTGGCTGCGAGGCTGCGACCTGTGCTCGGAGGAATTATAGATAATTCGCAATCTACTTTTGTGGAGGGCCGGAGTATGATTGAAAATATTCATTTGGTCCAAGAGTTATTGCGAAAGTATAACAGGAAGAGGATATCCCCGAGATGCTTGATTAAAGTGGACCTCCGGAAAGCATATGATTCGGTCTCTTGGGAATTCCTTGCTGAGGTAATGACTGGTCTTAGATTCCCAGACAGATTTATTGGATGGATTATGCAATGTGTAACTTCTCCATCTTATTCTATTGGCATGAATGGAGGGATGTGGGGGATGTTCAATGGTAAGAAAGGATTGCGACAGGGTGATCCTTTGTCTCCTTTTCTTTTTCTTATATGCATTGAATATCTGTCGAGGAGTCTAAAGGTGAGTACAAACAGATTGGGGTTCAAATTTCACCCTAGGTGTGGAAAGCTTAGGTTGTCACACCTGGCATTTGCTGATGATCTCATGCTCATGGCGAGAGGGGACATTCCTTCTGTCAGTATTATTATGGATAGCCTCAGGGATTTTGGTTTGAAATCGGGACTGTGTGCTAATTTGCTCAAGTCTAGCCTCTTTACGGCGGGAGTATATGGAGAGGAACTTGTTCAAATGAGGCAGTTGACTGGTATCCCTGTTGGTGTGATGCCTTTCCGTTATCTTGGTGTCCCGTTGGCGGCTCAGAGGCTTCAGTTGGACCATTTTGCACCTTTTGTTGATAAAATAACTATGTATATCAACTCATGGGTGGCTTCCAGTCTTTCTTTTGCGGGTAGAGCTGAGCTTATCAGATCAGTGCTACAAGGAGTGGATTGCTTCTGGCTATCTATTTTTCCGGTTCCAGGTGCTATCATAGAAAGGATAACTCGGCTGTGCAGGAATTTCTTATGGCATAAGCGCCATCATCCGGTTTCATGGAAATCCATGTGTTTGCCAAAATCGGAAGGTGGATTAGGATTCCGAGATCTTAAAATTTGGAATGATTCCCTGCTAGCAAAATCCTTTTGGAACATTCACAAGAAAAAGGACACTTTATGGGTGCGTTGGGTGCATCATATATACCTTAAAGGGGATGTCTCTGCTTGGGAATGGAAATGTATTAGGGACGACTCGCCATTGCTAAAGAGGCTAGTTGCGATACGAGATAAAATATGTCTTGTAGAAGGTTCAGTTGAGGCGGCAAAGAGGAGGTTATCCTCTTGGGCGGTAGGAGAGCGGATGTGCATATCGCTTGGATATGAGTTTTTCAGATATAAAGGTCCCAGGCTAGCTTGGACAAGCTCAGTTTGGAATTTGTATGTCACACCAAAGCATGCTTTTACTCTGTGGCTTGCAGTGCGGAAGAGGCTACCTACAAAAGATAGATTGACCTTTCTTCAGGTTGATGAATCGTGTGCACTCTGTGTTGGTAATAGGAAATCGGCAGAACATCTATTCTTTCAATGTTCCTTCTCTGCTATGGTTTGGAGATGTATTAGAGAATGGCTGGATATCTCTCGGGGAATGTCAACTATCTCTAATGCTCTTAAGTAGATAAAGAAGGAGGCGAAGGGTTCCAGTGGAAAATCAAAAGCTAAAAAGGTGGCCCTTGCTTGTACTGTCTATCATATCTGGAATGCCCGCAATATGAAAATTTTTGAAGGCCAGGCTCAGGAGGTGATTTCTACGGTATTCAAGATTAAACTGCACATCTATAGGATTGTATTCGCTTTGGATCCAAATACAAATGTGGCGTTTTGAGAATCTGGAATTCTATCAGGAAAAATGGGTTGCCAGCAGAATTAGTCGACTAGTGGGTGGTTCTAGTCGACTACAATCTTATATAGTCGACTAATGTTTTGGTATAGTCGACTCCTGCGGCAACAGAGAAGATGGATACATCCAGCTCAACTTCTTAGTCGACTTAACTTTATGGTTAGTCGACTTGGAGCATGTTAGTCGACTAGGCTTTCTGATCTAGTCGACTAGATTAATGTATAGTCGACTAGGTATTCTGATATAGTCGACTGGAGCATAAACAGAGAACAAAGCTACTTCCAGAACACTTTTCAAGTCGACTAGTAATTGGGGTTAGTCGACTACTACTATTAGTCGACTAAACTTGTGATTAGTCGACTAATAGGATCATGAGTTTGGCTGTGAGGATACATTGTAAGGGGTAGTTTGCCGATTTGGCTTTCTTACAGTTTTGATAAATAAAATTTACATTCTCCAAAAAAAAAAAAAAAACCTTGCACCGGGAGGGGGGAAATCCAACGGATGGGAGTAGTAGTGTAAATGTAATTTTTCTGCACTTGTGAATATACTTCCATTTTGTTTACATATCTCTTGTTCTAGTAGTATTTGAGTATTTAAGACGATGGAATTGAGTGGAGAGCTGCTTTAAGTCTGTTGAATTTAGATGTTTAGATTGATTGTCTATCATTTTATTATTATTCATTGCGAGTACATTTCTTCCATTCTGTGTAGCCTGTGCTTGTTTGTCTATTTGTGTAGCGTTTTTTCAGGCTTTTCAGTATCGATTTTTTGTGTTAACCGCGACTTTGTGTGTACATCAAATTGCCATGGTCAAACATGGATCTTTGGCTATATATCATCCATCATCGTAGATTCATAGCTGTAGATCTTGAGCAACCCGAGGGACATTAACTACTGATGGAGCCAACCACAGACAAAACGAGAGACAGAGAGAGAGAGAGAGAGAGAGAGGGGAGAGAGTATGGAGAGTAATGGAGCCATGGCCTACAGATCTAACGCACACACTGTACAAACTCAATTCTCAATTCAATTTCCAGCTCGATATATGATCTTTTCCTCTCTGAATCAATCTGAGAAAGAAGGAATGTTGCCAACATGTACCACATCTGATATGATGTGATCCACATCCCATGCACCTCTACTTTAATCTACCACCATTTTATGCCAATTAATTTCCTCCACCTGCTGCCACCACCTTCAACATGCTTACAGTGCACCTGGGCAATCAAAATTTCTTCAAATGCACTGATGCTTCTTTTTTTTTTTTTTTTTTTCCTTTTTTTTTTCTGTTTAGTTTTTTGGTCGACTTTCACGGTAATGTACGTATTAGAACAAAGACTTTAGTCTAGTTTTGAAATCTTATAACTCAATTCCTTTGGCATTCAGCAAGATCTCGTTGGCAAATGAAATGTAACTCGAGAGATCGAGAGAAGAAAGATCGGTGTGTTTTTTGGGGGTGGTGCGGGGGGGGGGGGGGGGGGGGGGGGGGGGGGGGGGGGGGTGGTGGGTGTCGTTAGCTCCTCGTTTAACCCATCACCAAGCATGTTGGCCCCTCCCCATGATATGTTTTATATGAGTTTGTTATTTTGTTTGCCGGGGGGGTTTTCTTAACGACCTCTCAGTCTTTATAACTCCTCTGTGTGTCTGTATATAACTCTGACCTGGCTGAGTCACCAACAGAAAAGGAGTCCGAACCTTAAAAGGAGAACAAAACGGTTCTGTTGGTCGACCGACCCTTGTCCTCGGTCGACCGGTCCGGTCGATCGGGACCAATCGAGAGCTGGCTCATGTCAGTCGGTCGACCGTTCCTTTGCCATGATCGACTGGGCGGTCGATCGGGCCATATTTGTGCACTTCATGCGTCGACCGGGCACACCGGTTGACCGGGTTCTGTTTTGTCCTGCTGCAAACGCTGTTCTTGTTCCCTTTGACTTCTGATTTCTGCGCTATCTTCTTGATGAGTTTAACAACCCTCGATCTTCTTCACTCACTTGGGGTTTGGGGGGGGGGGGGGGGGGGGGGGGGGGGGGGGTTTGCATGCACTGAGACCGGCGCAATGTCATGATTACAGGAATTGAAGGGGAACAACACCCGAGCCCTTTTGCCTCTCTCTCTCTCTCTCTCTCTCTCTCTCTCTCGACTCTTCCCATAAATAAATACATATACTTTATACTTTACATTGAGTAAGTTTATAACACAAACTAAGCTAATTAATTCCAGAATAAATGTCGTTGGAAATGGATCCACCTATGTTCTCCCCCTCTCCTCCCTATAACTACAGCGGCACACCCGTAATTACCACAACGCTCCAAGCCCAATTCCATAACCACTCATCCTCCACTATAAAACGAGACACAGACCTCTCCCTTTCAACCCACCAACCCTTTTGGGTAAAAATCAACAGAAAAAACACCCCTCGTTCCCCCGCCCCTTCCCGGCAAAACCAACGGCCCAGATTTCACCACCATGCGGGCTCCACTACCACGTGTCTCTCTAATCCTCGCGCTCCTCCTCTCTCGCGCCACCGGTAAGCTTTCCCCCCCAAATGGCAGTCTCGCAATTCACCGTGATCCAGTGCAATTCGCTAACATGCATGCATTCTATCCACGTAGCGGAGACTAACGGCGTCAAAACCCGGGCAGCCCCACCGCCCCACAAGCTCCTGACCGCCGGTAAGTTTCATAAAATTCTCCGGAAAAAACCAATTATTGTAGTAATTCATGACAATTTGGTTGCAGCAGAGGGTAACAAGGATAACGGCGCCGTGACGGAGAGGATGGGGGACTCGTGTTCGAAGGACGACATCGTGGTGTACCAGGGGGCGACGGCGCCGTTACCTAACGGCATACCGACGTACACCGTACAGATACTGAACGTTTGCCTCTCGGGCTGCGCCGTCTCCGACATCCACGTCAGCTGCGGGTGGTTCAGCTCCGCCGCCTCATCAACCCGAGAATATTCCGGCGGATCGGGTTCGACGACTGCCTCGTCAACGACGGTGCCGCGCTCGGCGCCGGCGACAGCCTCTCCTTCCAGTACGCCAATACGTACAGGTACCCCATCTACGTATCCTCCGTATCTTGCTACCAAGACTGAAGATAGGAGTCACGTGACCTAACGAATAACTACCAACTACCTCCTCCTCCTTTTTTGCAACTTTTTTTTTTCTTTTTTTTGTAAAGGGGTGAGGTGTGGTCACAAGGAGACGGTGCCAGTGGCAGTTGTAGTAAATATTAGCTGATAAATGTAATAAATAATTGTTACTCATAATAATTAGAGGAGTTTGTGCATTATTGCTCTAAAATATGAAATTTAAAAGCTGGTTTTGTAAGTAATTATTGGTACTTATGGCTTGGCTCTGATTACAATAGTGTTTGCTTTGCTCATTGGTTGTTGGTGAGCCAAGTAGTATTAAATGATTCCTTTTGAAATGAATCTTTGTATAATATTGTGTAATTTTTGGGCTTTTGTGCAGTTGTAATTATAATCATGCAGTCATTGTAGTTGGCCTTGTGAATTTTTGCTCCCAGATAATTAAATACAGAGTTTGTTTATTTAATTTGTTAGAATTCATTCCAGACTGAGATCAAGTAAAGCCATGGCAGTGGCAGAGGCTCAGAGCATTGTTGGTATATTGTTAATTTCCTCTGAATTTAATGTCCATTTATAAGTGCGGGCAGTATGTATTGATGTTTTTAAATCCAAATTAAGGAACTCTTTCTTTCTTTCTTTGCTTTTTTTTTTAAATGAACAGTAATGGTGGTTGGTACTGAATACTTCTCATAGCTCAATTCCTTGTTTAATCATTGAGCCAGACCTGGATGACTATCTGCTGGGTTCGGGTTGAATATAATTTACCAATCTAGTCTAAATTTATAGAACTCACGTGGATTTAAACCTATTAATAAAGGATAGTACTATTAATTTTATACTATATTATATTATTATTACACTGACTTGTGGGGCCTATCTTCATTAATTGTTAGCATGATCCCCTTATCAATCAAATAGTAATACAATATAGCATAAGTAGTACAATTAGCATCCCTCATTAATAAATTAACTAAGAGTTGTTTGTTTGATGTAGCTTGAAACTACATGGTACTTCCAACGACAATGTTTTTTTTTTTTTTATTCCAACAAGATTTTGTGTACTTGTATAGAATAGATATATAAAATATATTAAAAGTTTTGTTATATTTTTGTGTAGGCTTTTGTTCTAATTCCAGAGAACTCTAATTTTGAATGAAGAAAAAAAAAGGAAAGATAAATTGGAGGAAAAAAAGCCCTTGCATGTATCATGATTTCATAAAAAAAATTCATGTATCATTGATATAGGCAGAAAACCACCCAATATTATTAAATTCTAAAGAAACACCCTTATATTATTATAACATTTTGCAATTTCTATCGATTTTAAGATGATAGACGGGAATTTATTTTACCATATCTTAGTTATTACAAGTATATTTCTCGTTAAATTCAATAAAACAAGCAAATTTATTGTTAACTTATACAATAATATAGAATTTATTTTTGAATTTAATAGTGTAGGGGCGTATTCTGTTAATAGTTGTGGTGGGTAATTCTTAAGGAATCAATCCACAGACTAAAATAGGGAAGTGAATATAATCAAATCACAGAAAAAATCAATCGCAAACACAATGAAAATACGTGAAAAAACCCGAAAGAAAAAAAACCACGGAGAGAAAAATTTCACTATGTCAATGGTGATTACAAAAGGGTTCTCTAAATTTGGGTGAGCTTAGTCCCTTCTCGTTGGAAGGACTCTCCTATTTATACACGTCATGTCAAGTAGATGAGGTCAGAGAGTCCTGCTCAGTTCGAATATCTACATCCCTCATCTTGCTAAGAGTCGAGCCGAACGCCCCAGTTTAAATCGATAAAGTAGAGAGTCCATCTCTATCTTGTGGTTCATGCTCGGCTGCAGATAAGGATGAACTGCTTCCGGGAGGTTACTACCTGATTTGAATTAAGATTGGGCTTAAGGATAGATGATTTCTGTAATAGAATTTTCGTTAATCATCCAACCCGTTCGAAATTCAAACTGCGTGAAGATGCTGGGTTAAATGCTCTGGAAGATATCACGCGTTGTACATCCGCCAGAGGTTAACTAGACATGTGTCACAATCTTGGGAGGTTCAAAAAGTGACCATTATAGATGCCCCCTCTGCTCTCTTTTCTTCGGAAGAAGTCGATAACTCTCCTCAGGGGATTTCAGATTCACGGAGTCTCTGATGTAGAGAGAGGAGTAGAATGAAATTAGGACTTTTTGGGATTGGACCCAAGGTACTTGTTATCGCTTCAGCTTTTGTCCTGTAGTGGCGTGCACAACAATATAGTCTAGCAAAGTTTTAATGTGTATCACATCCGGTGCAGCGCCGATCAAAATATCGCCTCTTGTACAATGCCGTGTTCGAAGTGGGTACCGCGTATCTGAAATGACATTGTCGATCATATTCGTCATAATACGTGTAGGGTGCTGATCGAAATGACGATTCATTCCCCTAGGGATAAGAGGATTACACTCTAAGATTTTGGGCATTTTTCTCAAATTTCTGCTTCATCTTCTTCTTTCTGGCATCCTTCCGATCTTTTGATCTTTGAATCTCTGCCTTTCCCTTATTCTTGCTGAAAATGAAGAAAGGAGAGAAATTCAGCTCTTCTGATGGATTGGACAAGGGGAAGTCTGTCGCGTAAGAGAATGAGAAGAGAGCTTCCGTCACACAGTATAGAGATGGATTTCGATCCAAAAACCTCTAAGCTTCGTGACCAGGAGGCGGTCGACAAATACCTGGCTAGTTATGGCTTTCGTTGGAGCCTGGAATAAAAGTTAAGTTTTGTCCCAACGATGTTGGTTTTACTTCGGCTCCGCCTAATAAGGAGGGTGTGTATATGCGTCCCTGATGCTGGCACTTGGATTAAGTCTGCCAATGACGAAGTTCGTTCGTAGAGTTTTGAACTTCGTCATTGGCATTTTTCTCAAATTTCTGCTTCATCTTCTTCTTTCTGGTCTCCTTCCGATCTTTTTATCTTTGAATCTCTGTCTTTCCCTTTTCTTGCTGAAAATGAAGAAAGGAGAGAAATTCGGCCCTTCTGATGAATTGGACAAGGGGAAATCTGTCGCGGAGGAGAACGAGAAGAGAGCTTCCCGTCACGCCAAGATAGAGATGGACTTCGATCCAAAAACCTCTGAGCTTCGTGACCAGGAGCCGGTGGACAAATACCTGGCTAGTTATAGCTTTCGTTGGAGCTTGGAATAAAAGTTAAGTTTTGCCCCAACAATGTTGGTTTTACTTCGATTACGCCTAATACGGAGGGTGTGTATATGCATCTCTGATGTTGGCACTTGGATTAAGGCTACCAATGACGAAGTTCATTCGTAGCGTTTTGACTTTTTAGAGTCGCCCTTTCTCATCTATCGGGGGTGGAGTTCTGGAGTTCGAGGCCCTTTGTGACTTATATGCTCCCGAAACCTGTCATTGTGAAGTTTTTAGCGCTACGTACTTGCTACAGAAGACTACTATAGGTGCTCGCTATTTTATTCTACAGAATCTAGGCGGGCCAAGCACGAGTCCCCCAGGTCCGGGCCGGGCCGGTTTGGGATCGGGCTGGGCCAAACCCGGCCCGTTCGCACTCTAATTACGAGGGAACTCGATTTTTGTCAGGATTCGGGCCCGTAGGATGGTCCGGTCCATCAACAGTTTGGTCGAATGGGGGAGGCCCGTTGCTGCCTCGGCCCATGAATTGATGAAGCCCACTTCAGAAAGCCCATCAGGAAGGGCATGGGTCATGGCCACACCAAGACTAACCCCCACACTAGAATTGTCAACTGAATTGAGTACAAAGACAATGATAAACAATGAGTTACTCTATATAAAGTTAATCAATGATTGATAGTCAGCATCATGAATACCTGAGTCGTCAAGAGAGGCATATCCAGCAGACTCGTCGCATCATCAGGACAGGTATAAACCAGCTGCCCAAGCTTCATGGGATCAGGATATTTTACCTTGATGCCGCTGCATTCTCCATTATGCATGTCCATTTCACTAGAAATTAACAAGAAATTGCGTCAAAATTAACAAAGAAAAAGGTTTTAAAGCCAAAAAGAATTGCAACACTGCTTTCTGATACAGAATGTGCAGCCAAGTACAAAAACTAGATTTGGCAATAGACTTGCTTTATATAATGTTTGTGCTCCTCCCATTATTCTCTCTTTAATGAAATCGGGTGGTTACATCTCACTTTCTTAAAACAAAAGAATGAAGTCATTTTCCTTGATCAATGACGTGGATAAGAGCTAATTAGAGCAGTCTTAATCATGGCGTGGATTAGAGCTAATTAGACCAGCAATACGGTCCTTAAAAAAGCCGTTCGTACTTCAATCCTCTCATAATTTGGACCAAGAATAAAACCCATTTTACATGCCTTTATATGGGAAATTTCCAAGTCGAATACATTAAAAAAAAAAAAGTTGCACGGTTCACCTATGTTTTAAAAGATATATACTTTCAACACTTGATCTATTATGTAATTTTCAGTGTTGGTAAATTAATTTAAAAACTTTACCTTATAAAATGTGGCCTTAAAACTTAGGCTAATCTAACAAATGTATGGTCTTAACAAATAAATAACAGTTTTGATGATGTTAATGTTTGGGCTGAACACAGACCGCTTCCGCCTTGCCTAGCCCAGCCCATTATCATCTCATTCTGACGTTTCAGAGGATAATGAATAAGGGCCCATCTAGCCCAATGGGCTCTCCATAAGAACTAAGCAACAAATTCTCTCCAAAATTTGAACGACAGGGCCTGTTTGTTCCGTTGCAAAACGTCGCAAGTCGTAAGTCGTAAAATGAGAATGGAAAAAATGAACTGTAGCAGAGAAAATATATGTGTTTTACGGTGTTTGGTTGATAAAGTGAAGTGTAAATGGAAAAGTATATGTGTTTTACGGTGTTTGGTTGATAAAGTAAAAGTGTAAATGGTAAAGTATATTGTGTTTTACGATGTTTGGTTGGTAATGTAAAAGTGTAAGTGGAAAAGTTAACCACAAAATTAACTGTAGCAGTGATTTAAGTATTATAATACTATTAAATTAAATGTACTATTGCAAATTAAATTGTATTAATAAATTTGAGATAAAAAATTAATAATCTTAATATTTTATTTATAACAATAATATTAATAAAATATTAGTATAAATAGTAAAATATTACTAAAATATTAACTAAATAAATAATATAAAATTTTAAGAAAATCTAAAGAACGTTAATAAAATTTTAAGAATACTAATAAAATATAAATATTAAAAAATCTTACAAAAATAATAAAATATAGTTATAATATTATAATATAAAAATAATTGAAAATATTATAATATAAATTTTATAAATATTGTTGTAATATTATAGAAATATAAAATTAACAAAGTAAAATATAATTATAATTTAATAATAAATTATCATTATAGTATTATTATATTGAATTATTATAACAATATTAGCATAATAAAATATTAATATAATAAAAAAATATATTATGATATTAATAAATTAATTTTTATATTAAAAAATAAATAATTAAATATATAGTAATTTACATTAAAGTAAATATTATTATATTAATAAAATATTAACTCTAAATAAAAATAATAAAAAAATGAATAAGTATTAATAAATAATAAAGTATTAAATAAAATATTAAATAAAAATATTAAATTAAAATAGTAAAATATTAAATATTAAAACAATATTAAAAACAATAAAAAAATTAAAGATTAAAAATATTAAATAATTAAATTAGAAATTAAACACTATTTAAAATATTAAATATTTAATAATATTAAATTATATATTGATTATCAAGTAACTGTTTTGAACTGTAAGTGTACTATAAGTGAGAGTTACATGACCAAAAAATTAACTGTAGCAACTGCAAGTGGGAAAATATGAGTGTAAAAGTGAGATTTACATGACCACAAATTTAACTGTACCAACTGCAAGTGGGAAAAGAAGAGTTACATTTTGCAACTTGTTTTTCAGCGAAACAAACAACGGAAAATGGAAAAGAAGTTTACGACTTGCGTTTTGTGGCGTTTTGCGGCGAAAACAAACACGCCCACCGTAAAATCCGTAAGTCGCAAGTGGCAATTGCGACTTATGACTTACGAAGTTTGCTTGGGCCGTAAGTCGTAAAATATATTTGCATCTCACTTACGATTCACTTGCAGTACAAATAATTAATTTTTATGGTTATGTAAATCTCACTTATAGAATCCACTTACAGCACTAACAGTTAATTTATGGTCATGCAAATTTGTATTGCATTGTAATTGGATTAAAATTCTTTATCATTAATTAATTTCTTAAATTACGAGAAATTATTTTATTATTAGATTAAATATAATTATTAGATTAAAGTTTATTAATAATTTAATAATTTTTAATATAATATCTTTTTATTACTAGATTAATATAATGTATTTCACCTAATTTTAATTCTTACTTTATTATAGATTAGTTATATTTAACATAAATTTAATAAGTTTGATTAGTAGATTAAATTTTTAATTATTTAATATTTTAATATTTACAAATTTTAAATATTTTAATATTCTAAAATTTGAACAACACTATAAAATGAAATGAGACATGAACGATTTAGTTAACTCGGGAGTTTGGATCATTCTCACACAAATATATTTCTTATAAACATATTAAAACTTTAAAAGTATTACAAGTAGATCGAAATTACAGGGAGTGAGAAAAATACAGTGCTCTCCACCGTAACTCTGATAAATAAACTATTTTTTTTTTTCTCGCTCTTTAATGAAAAGGCTCGTAAGCTTACATCATAGCTCAGTATTTGTGATTCAGTTCACGGTCCCTGCAGTGTAAACCCGAATGCTGTTTCTGACCGACGACAGCCGAAGTCTCCGAGGGCTCGGGGCGCGTTGGTTGTGGCACCTTGATCTTCTCGGCAGGCGAAGGACCCGGACCACGCAGGCCTCCTCCAGCTTGGGGATGGCGTGGAGGTGCGACGGGAGGTCGATCGTGAAATCGCCGTAGTCGTCGGTGGTGCCGTGGGCCCAGTTGGCCCTCCTCCCCCTCCCCCTCCCCCCGTCTGTTTTGCATGTCACCGCGATTTTGGCACCTTTAGTTTGGGTCATGCAAACCTTGTGTTAGGCTTCAGTGGTAGGTAAAGTAGTATTCATTGATATACAAATTATCTCTTTTCCAGAAAGCAAAGAAAATTGAAGGAGTTTATAAAGTAAATGGAAAATGATGCTTCTCTCTTTTTCCAACTCAAAGGAAAAACTAAAACGATATTGGTGGAGGTGTTTCCCCAAGATATCAAAGAAAATAGGTGGGTTTGTTTAACCAAAAAAAAAAAAAAAAATTCTTCTCTTTTCCACATTGGACATGAATCTCAAGAGACTGTTTACGTAGAGTCAATGTTAGGTCATCTAATAAAAAAATATTCAAGACAATTAAGAGTCAAAAATTAATTTCTAAATATTGTCGCCATTAGTTAACTATAATGCTTAGTCACCCTGCCATGCAACAAGCTGCATGCATGATAATTTTAATTGCAACCCTCTCACCTAAATCCCCCAAGTTGTAATTAGTTACGTCCAAACTCTAATTATCTCCACTCAAAAGATAATGAAACATGATCAGTTTTACAATTAATCAGAATTTTCTATATTATTACGAGATTCCTTTAAAGGAAGGGTTGGCAATAACTCGCCATCCACCACCCTTGAGCTTTCATGACAAGTTCAATGTGTTGGAGTGTCACGGTTTATACCCAACATCGATGTAAACCTTTGCTTCATTTAGTTTCACCAACAAACTTTGAAAAAGACTGTCTACTTAGATTTCACAAATAGTGTGATCTGTCGAAATCGCGACGATAATTCGAAATGAAGTTAACTATTTATCACGAGACATGTGAGATATTTCTATAAGAATATACTAGAAAGCTTGCATCTTAACCACTGATTTTAACGTACAAACTCTTTCAGGTGTTTTTGATAGGTATATGTTTGGTTTTTGATGTGATTTGAATAAATTTTGCACTTTCAAAATCCGATTTTTGATTAATAATATTGAACATTCCATGTCTAAATTCTCAATTACACTTGCCTTACTATTTATTTAGTAAATAAGTATTTATCAAATATTTAGAGATATTTTAAATTTAGCAATTACTTAACCTTTATCTTTGCTTGCAATCTACACGCATAAAATCAAATTAGGTTGCCATAAACGATACAAGAAGAGGAACTTGGAGAGTATTAAAGTGGAAATAAAAGGACTCATCAGATTATCCAATGCTTGTATAATTAATAATAATAATAAAATAACAACAACAACAACAATGACTTATTTGAATTATAATCACGAAAAAATCGTTTCAATTTCCACCTATGTATTAATTAGATGCATCACGGCATTGCGTATAATTGATAACATCAAAATGCAAACTATGCACAATTTGTGAAGGAAAATGATCTTTCTTAGCGCTTCATATGAGCAAAACTTCAAAAAATTAATATTTATCAGCATGGAAAACATATTCACCAGACTTGAAATTGATCCATTAATCAAAACAGAAATTATAAAATCACGAGTCTAAGAGATTTTCATACCCTCTTACTTATTCACTCACTCACCTGAAAAACATCATCAATTAGTTTAGGATACATAATATTCTAGTTTGCTTTTATTAGGCTAACTTCGGTTACCTGCAACATGAGATGTAGGGGTGAGGTCTGATCCAGGCCTTGGGCAGGCCTCACACACCAGCGTGCCCATGACCAGCACCGAAGAGAGCTTCTCCTCCCCGTAGCCGGCAAGGCGAACCATCTCCTCCCGCGACAGCTGCGCCAGCATCTCTCCTCTCGTCGACGGGACGACGAATAGAAGGAAGAAGAGGAAGAAGAAGATGGAGGTGCCTCTTGATTCGTGCATCATACTTGCTTACCAACTGTTTGATTGATGGTTGCAGGTTGCAGGTTCAGTTTGCTTGTCGTAGAAACTTGGGAATGAAATCAGAGGGAGAAGGACAAAGGGGGATGTTACGAGTTTTGTGGCTCGATATATAGGGAAGCCAGGTTTGAGAGAGCCCTTGGTTGTATCTGAAATTACGAGATTGGGACGAAACAAGTCAAAATGGCTGGTGGGGGAACTGACTAAAATGCCCTCGTGGGATGGAGGTTAGTTAAACAAACATTGTTTGGAGAAAGGGTGTAGTTAATTAAAATTACTCACCAAATAATAATTGGCACTTCATTCTTGCGCTTGGCCAAAAAATAATCTTCCTCATGTTATCTCATTGTCTCTTCTCAATTTCCTTTCAACATCCCTTCCTCCCCTCCTCCCTCGCAAACCGGATCTCCTCATCCCCCACCATTCTTTCCATCAAAACCAAATTTTTTTCCTCTTTCTTTTTCTTCTTATTTTCATTTGGTGGCCATGTCGTCGACATTGAGACGCTATAAAAGAAGAGATCTTGAGCGGAACCAGCCAAGGTGTGGCCGGATCCGGCCTTGGCCCCTCAGATCTAATCATGGGGAGGCCGGATCCGACCTAGGGGAGCTGGCTCCGACCAGGGGGGGCAGACCGGATCCGGCCTTGAGCATGGCGGCGAGGTAGCCGCCATTGAAGGTCTCGACGTCCATATGGTCTTTCAGACTCGATAACGACGCTCTCCCCCTTAGGGAGCTTGTCGCCCTCAAACTTGATCCAAGACACGATCTTGCCTTTGGTCATCGTCGACGAGAGCGCTGGCATGAAGAACTCTGGATCTGGTCTGGATGCGGACCAAGACCCATCTGGGGCCGGCGGCAGGGTGACGCGGACTGGAGCTTGGTCATCGAGGAGAGGAAAGAGATGCTGAGGAGAGACGCCATGTATGGATCAATTTTGCGAGGTTGTGACAAAACGTTAAGATCTGGTAGCGAGGGTGTCCGGTTGAGGATGGCTGGTTTGAGCGGGGGTGGCACCAGAGTTGATCGAATTTATGTTGCTGCTGTAGTAGCGGTAATGGGGACATACACGGCTTTGGTGATAGGGGATTCGGTCACATCACAGGATGACCGGATTAGAGCTGCATTGTAACCCCAAGCCCTAGATGTACGTGTCGCAGTATTAGTACTCAATACAATATATGTATTTATTTTGACCTTTCTGCTAGTCAGACTGAACAAGTGTCAGCTTCAGATATTATTTTCTAATATTTTAGATTTTTCAAAATTTTGGAGTTTTTCTGGATTATTTTAGGAAAATCTCCGAATTCGGTTCCGACCGATACCGATAATCGACTCTATAATTTTTTAATTTACAAACAGAGATAAATTTTAAGAATCTACTTTCAAATTCTTCTTTAAAATTATATTTTTATTTTAATATATTGTTGGAGATTTTTTTGAATTAGTCAAAATCTGGTCAAACCGGTTTCGACCAGTATTGTCGATCGATTCTAAGATTTTTAATTTGTAAACCTGACTGTATTTATGGAATTTGATTTCACATTGTTCTTATAGGTAATATTTACTATTTTACAGCATTTTGAGAATCGTTATGAGCTAGTCAAATTTTGACTCAATTAAATAATATTAAACAATACCTTTCTTTCTTTTCTTCTCCTCCAACCTTCTTTCTTCCCCCATAGGCCACCGCCTCACCCCACCGTCTTCTGTCTCTCCTCTCTCTATAAAACTTCTCTTCCTTCCCTCAGTTTCTCCCTGCCTCTCTAACTCTCTCTATATCTTTCCATCTTTATCTCTCTAACCCTCTTTATTCTCTCTCACTCACCACTCTCACCCGACTGCCCACATGTCGGCCGGTCGCCGACGTGCCACCAGCTCTGGCGCCACACCAAGCGCCAGGTTTCCCCTCTTTCCTCAACTTCCTCTCTTCCTTTTCTCTCCACTACTCTCTCTTTCTCTCTCTTCAACTCTCCCTTTCTCTACATCTCTCTCACAACCCTCTCTATCCCTACCCACCTAGCTGCCCTCGCCGGTCAGGGCCCGCCGCAGCCTAGCAGGCCCAGCCTCTAGCCCCTGTAATGCTCTCTCTCTCTCTCTCTCATCCCCCTTCTTTCTTTTCCTCCTCTTTCTCTTCTTCCTTTCTTCTCCTCTTTCTCACTCCCCCCTTTGTTTCTCTCCAACCTGCATGCCGCCGGCTGGCCAACGTCGCAGCCCCTGCCACTTCTTAATCCTGCTGCCCTTCTCCCCTGTTCTCTCTCTTATTGGATCCTTCTACAAACTCAAACCCATTTTAACTCGAACCCACATCCAAAATTCAATTACTTAAGTTAATCGGGTTTGGATATTTGGATCTAATCCATTAGAACCCGATCCATTATGAAAGGTAAAAATTACATAAAAACTCCTCTGCTAATATAGTTATTACATCTTATACTTTATAAATTACATATTTAATCTATTTTTATTAATTTTAGTGTTCAGGCTATATCTTGACTATCCGGAGTCCGATTTGAACGATTCTCGAGCTGTTGCGATAAAAAAGCAAGCTATATCCTAGTAAATAATAATGTGAGTGTTTTTCTTTTATAAATTATATCATCATGTTAAATACACTAATTATTGATTTATTTTAGAAACCGTGAATATTGTTCCTAAATCAGGTTAAGAGTAAACCACTATAAATAAAGATGTGTTAGTATTTAATAATATTTTAGGTGACTCTGGATTTAAAATAAACATGTAGATAGATTAGTTATAATGTTAAGTGATTATTAAACTATGGATAAAAGACTTCTAGAATAATAACTAAAGTAATAATTATTAAAATGGTTGTGAAGAGTTAGAAGTAGATAATTATATGTAATCACATTGTAATATCGATCATGTTAATAATACTAAAACTACTTGGATAAATATTGACATATTGACACTTATTCATCATACTTGTCTTGTCATTATTACCGGAATCACGAGAATAAACACTAACACATTTGACACTTCATGTTCGTGTATCACTGATGTATGCACATTTTTATTTGATTATTATGATCATGAATATTGTTATTTCATGTACTTGTATCACTATTACACGCATATCTTATTACACTGGACACTATCATTTCATGTACTTGTATCATTGTTATACGAATATTCTATTACACCGGACACCATTATTTCGTATACTTCTATCACTGTTACACAGATACCTTATTACCCTGAACACTGTTATTACATATTCTTATCTAATAGATACATAAATTCACCTGAGTTCATGGACCTGATCATCTTTATATCATTGTTACATGAATATTTATTAAATACTAAAATCTGACTGCTCATGTATTACTATTATTGACACGTTATTGACATGACTCTTGTTCCTGATCTTATTGGCTATTGATATTCGATGTGTAAAACTAAGTGTCATATGGAGCTTGTGCTACATGGAGCAAAGTGCCACACTATATGTATATGTGGTGGGGGACACCTTTTGAGTCCGTGGAGGCCACCTCTAGAGTCCCACATCTCTTATTTCTTGTTATCTTGTTTAACAATACAAATAATACTCATGTTCTGATATCTTGTTACGAGCTACATACATTGTTATTATTCCTGATTTATTGTGTAGTATAAATATAATAAATATAACATGGGTTGGGATAGACTTGACGGTTGTTTAGGTCTTGTCGGGTAGATGTCTTGATCCATATTCGTCCCACTGCAGGGACGGGGTAGTAATGGCTACGCTTATTTATAGCTCATTGTGCTTCTTATTCTTACTTCTGCCCTAGCAGGTAGCCCTGATCTTAGCAGTCAGAGTTTGCTTAACGCCGTGATCCTAGGTATGTATGGGGTACACCCACTGATTAGAGCTTCTTGACCATTAACTTTCCAATTAATATAATAAAATAGTATAAACAATAGTAACGTCAAGAACACTTGTTATTTGGTCACTCTCTCGTTCGGATAATGGTACCCATATGCCATGTTCGGATGGGTTCGGCTGGAGTACGGGCTCCAGTATGAACTGTCAGTGGTATGAGACACTGAAAGAGATTATTAAAATAGTAAATGATACTGATTGTTATTAAATAATATGTTGCTTTTCACCTACATGATATCCTGCTTGTGTACATTGTATTATTTTCTTGATTTTCTTATTTTCTAGCAGTCACTATGCATGTTCTTTTCATGTATTTTTTATAGACACATTGTTCTTGTATAATCACAAGCACTATAGCGTGATTACTTCTGTTTATTTCATATTTAGATGTTCATATTTATCATCACTAAACTGTCATGTTACTAGTACTATTAGTGTAAATAGTAGATATAAAATAATTAAGACTTGATATGTATTAATGATACAAACTGATTTCATTAAGTATAATTATTTTCCTAAATATACCATTTCCCTTGATGGTTGTGAAGAGTTTGAAACCTGTATTTATATTATTTTCCTAAATATACCATTTCCCTGTATTCATACCAATCCCCTGTATCGGTATCATTTTCTTGTATTCATACTGATCCTCTGTATCAGTACCGTTTTCCTGTATTCATACCGATCCCTGCATCGGTACTGTTTTCCTGTATTGAAAATATATGATAGTGATATCCATCATGCTATTACGTAATACCTGACTCTTGCATGCTATCACCTGACCCATGCATATTATCACCTGACACCTGTTTGATATCACTTATCACCGGCCACCTGACACCTTACTGCTTGTCTTGTGATTATCATATTTCGGGAATCCTGCATGCTATCCTGTGTTATATATAAAATGACCTGAATTTATAGTACTTATATCCTCCTGTACTCCTGAACTTTTCCTACCTCCTGTTATTCCATAAATATGATAATTACTTAATAATAAATTATAAAAAGGCCAACTTATATCGGGTAAGGGGGAAACTGATGGACTTTAAGTGGTGAATTTGTTTATAGTGGTATTAGGTATGTTGCGCAACTTCAATTTCGGATCTACCTGAGGACCTCCAAGAATCCGAGGGGAGCGCTGACTCCCTACCTTCTGTTATATTCCTGAATGGGCATAATATAAGACCCACCTTCCTATTTGTCTAGCGGCAGGTTCCGGGTCAGCGCTGAAACATCCTGGGCCGTGGTTCCGGGTATGTAAAAGGACCCACTGTAAATATAACACATCGGTTTCATTATCAGTTTTCAATAACAACCTCAACTTACTCATATATAGATGTATGCATGTTAGGACGTCAGGGCACATACTTAGATATATGGGTAGGGCGAGTAATAATAATAATAAAGTGCTAATTAATAATCTGTTGTGTTATTTTGCAATTCGGCTTGTATATACTCGAATTATGGCGACATGGAATAAAGGTATATAGATGAAGGTTTCCTTTTTTGGATTATTCCTTCGACGTACTTATCTCATGAAGCCGTAAACTGGTTTTGTACCGCTCGTATTACTGTATTTGCTTTCATCGGGTTTACTTCGGATTTCTGTTTTTGTTACTATTATTATTATATTATTATTAGTATATTACATCTTGTCTTGCCATCTGTGTCTATTCTACTGGTGTCATGTTCTTATCATATTTTGTTATGCATATTCTCTGCTCGATATCACTTGCTATCTCTGTACTTGCTCCTGTATGCCTGTACTCACGACACAGTTTTCAATGCATGTTTATGATTCAGATTTATCAATACACGTGTGCTTATCTTTGCACGCTACTTGGCATTCGCAACACCATTCGTTGAAAAGTTCTGACTCCCCTAGATTCTCATATCCAGATCTTAAAGCTTGGAGATTATGGATTCACCCGGTTGCTGATCTGAGATGCATAGCGAAAGCGTGGATCATCGGCAGACCATCCGAAGCCCTATCCTTTCAGCCCCCCTGCTTGTTCCTCGAGTTTTCTTTTTGTAACTCGTGAGGCCATTTTGTACTATTCATCATTGTATATCTCTTTGTATTCTCACATTTGAACCTGTCGGTGATGTAATATTCTTATAATATTGTGTCACATCCTATAATAACTTTATAATTTTACTCATAAATTGAAATGAATAATGCATCACATACTTTCGTACTTTGATTCTTGCCTGTATTGATGCTTAGTGTATATAAATATGAGAGTATTTTCGACCTATGTATATACGTCGCAGTAACATTTTCATACCCGCAGGATCGGGACGTTATAGTGCAACAAGTGGTATTAGAGTTTTCTAGGTTCAGCGTGGGATCATGTGTTAATTTTAAGAGCATCGTGATCTGTTCAATGAAGATCGTTTGTCGATCTCAGAGCGACGTTTGGACTGTTCATGGGATCGTGTGTTGATCTCAAAACAGCATTTTTCGATTGCTCGTGGGATCGAATTTGATGGAATAAATCACTTCAGAAACTCTTCTAGAGTTTCACTTTGAGGTGAATATTCTATCTTTATCTAGTTTGAATTTATTTTGTTTGATTTTTTTCATTGTGTTTGGCGTCTTTTGGAGGAGATATAGCCAAAGTTATCAGTCCACTGTGAAGACCGTGGGCATCCACCAGTTGAACATCAATGTGATAAAGTTTGATGGCACGAACAATCAGAAGAAGAAGAGAGATATTGGAAAGTCCAAAATTGGTAGTCGTGAAGATTTGAAGGAAAAACAGTGTGCTTACTGTAAAGAAATAGGACACTGAAAATTTGATTGTCTAAAGCTCAAGAAGGAGACAAAATCAGAGTCTAAAATCATAATGGTAGTGATTTTAATTCATTTGGTTATTCACTTTGTATCACCCCTATTAGTTGTTGTTCAGAGGAATCTAAGTGAATTTTAGATACGAGTGCTACCTATCACGCTTGATCCAAATGGGAGTGATTAGCTAGTTTTGAAAAACTAGATGGAGGCTTGGTGACGTTCGACGCTGGACACACATACCAGATTGAAGAGATAGGTACAACTCGCATCAAGTTGTTTGATATGATGATAAAAGAGTTGAAGACTGTAAGGAATGAGCCTCAGTTGAAGAAGAATTTAATTTCAGTTGGAGCTTTGGAGGCACAGGGCCTGAGGGAACTCTTGGAAAAAGGCATTCTCAAGATGTTTAGTGGCTCGTTGGTAGTTTTGAAAAACATTCGATGTAACAACTTGTACTACATGAAGGGTAGTGCAGTTACTGAAAATTTGATAACTTAGGACATTTGAAAAATAACTCTACCAAGTTATGGCAGATGAAGCTCGAACAAGTTGATTTGAATTCCTTCGAAAACATTGTCAAAGTAAGGATTATTAGAAGGTACATCTACCTGCAATTCAAAATTTGGTGAAATTGTGTTCTGGACAAGAAGACGAAGGTGAAATTTGGTACCTCAACTCACCGCTCAGAAGGTCTTCTTAATTGTGTTCATGTTCATGCTTCAAGACTGCATCACTTGGAGGCCATTAAAACTTTATCTTGTTGATAATTTATCTAGACATTATTGGGTATACCCTATGAGATAAAGATTTAAAGTCCTATATATGTTGGTGAAGTGAGAGAATATGAAGGAGAAACAGACTAGTAGAAGATTAAGGTGCGCCAAATTAATAATGTTGAAGAGCACAAGGATCAATTTGTACAATTTAGAAAGAACAATGAGATTTGTATTCACTTCAAAATTGAAAAACATAGGGTAGCTAAGGAGATGAATTGTTTCTTGCTGAAGAAGATTTGATGTTTGTTGTCTAATTCACAATTAGACAAGTCCTTTTGGGCTGAGACTTTAGAATATGCTAGCCATCTCATGAATAGATTATTATCAACTACGATAGGAGTTAAAACTCCATTGAATATTTAGTTGGGTGGAGCTGTTCAAGATTATGATTTGTTGCGGGTATTTGGATGTCCAACTTACTTCAGTGTCAAAGATGAAAAGTTGAATTCGCGAGCAAAAAAGTTTGTATTTTTGGGTGTCAAGAGGAATATGAAAGGTTACAAGCTATGAGACTCCAAAAACAAGAAGATCATATTGAGCAGGTATGTCATATTTGATGAGACTTCATTGTTGAAGTCTACTGTCTCTCAGCAGGTGGAGAAATTGAAGACCAAGGATGTTTCGTAGCAGGTGGAGGTTGATACTACTCCACAATCTCCAATTGGTTTGGTATCAATTAGGATCTCACCGGATGTAACACCGGATGGAGATCGTATAGCCGTGTTGAATGTTAAACATGTTGATTTGATTGCAATAAAAAGAACCAAGATAAATCCAAGAAAGTGGGTGAAAAAGCATAAATCTCAAAGTGATAACCTAGACAAGCTCAACTGGAATGTCATTGCTCTCTATCACAGTATTAGTAAGGAGGTTCATATGACTCAGCCAGTTGTGTTCGTTATTATAGATTTGATTTCAGTTAGTTCAGCTCGATGGAGTTTATTTGGATGAATTACGTGTGGCTTGACCCGTTGGGCATGGGTACGTATATAGCCGTAATGGCAAAGAGTCAAAATTGTTAGATTCATTGTGTTCAGCCCAGATTTGAAAAATCTTCACCGAGATGGAGAATTGTGGGAGAAGAAGCTAAAAATAGGGCTTTAAAACCCATTGGAAAAATAGTAGAGGAGCAGAGCGGTCAACCATCCGGTCGACTGCATGTGAACGCAAATGCATAGTTGAAAGGAGAAAGCAGTGGCCAACCGCCCAGAGGTTAAAAACAGAGTTTGCAATCGGTCGACCGCCCTTTCGATCGACCCATGAAGACTACACAAGCGACACAAGACAAATTGAGTTAGTGGTCGACTGCCCGATCGACTGCTAAAAGAAGTCAGTCGAGAGCGTCGGGTTCTGGCTATTCTGAGTTGGTTTCAGATTTCTTTTTTTGAAATAGGTTTCGATCCGTATTGAGTTTTTCTACTGGTTGTTCCTCTGGCTATATAAAGAGGGGTATTGTCTCTATTGATTGTAACCTTTATAGAGAGGTGAATTATATTGGAGAGTTCTAGGGTTAGTTTGTTTGAGAGAATTCTATGACTAATTTGCGTAGATTTTCAATTTGGATCTCCAGATCTGTTTCTAACACTTGTAACTCGGGTGTTTGAATAAGAATGTTCACCCTTCTGCCTCGAGTACGTAGACACATTGCCGATTTTCATTAAATCATGTATTTCTCGCTTTCTCTTTGGTATTTTGGTTCGTACCATATTGTTTGTGATTGATTCGGCATTTGGTAAGCTGATCTTGTTGATTGGCGCGTTGTTGGATTCCTCCAGAGGGCGCAACATCCCTTAGCTTCATTTTGTTTCTTTTCTTTCTAATTTTTATGGTTAGCACCAAAAGTAGTTTCACATAAAAAGTTCAAAATATTTTTATATAATTTTAATCATAGATTCACAAATTACAGGAGTATATACAGTTATCTCTTAAGCTAAAATTATTTATTTGTTTTGTTTAACTCGTAAAGCTCATATATCACACATTTTCTTTCTTTCTTCCCCTTGTTCTGTTTTTTTTTGTGTGTGAGGACTTGCGCGTATTTGCAGAAAAATACATGTTTCATACTAAATTACTATTATTGCCATACAAAAGAGTTTATAAGGGTGTTTTAGTAAACTATATATTAAAGTCTAAGATATTTCGGTATGCAACACATAAGGGGGCATGTTTGTAGGTTTTCATGAATGAAAGGCACTCTCTAATTAGATATTCTTAGCTCTCAATTAGAAGGAGGCTGAGGTGAAAATGTAATACCCCGTTCCCGGAATACGTACTTAGTTGCGTATTCAGTTTTCCGATCGTATTTTTCGATTTACTTCCTGTAATTGACCGAATTTAATTTCAAATATTATTTTCCAATATTTTAGATTTTATATGATTTTCTGGATTTTTCCTGAATTAAATGAATTTCTTCAAAACCGGTGTCGACCAGGGTCGCTGATCGATTCCCAGATTTTATCTTACAAACGGTTTGGAATTTCTAAAAAGTCCTTTAGACATTTTCTCTTAGAATTATATTTCTTACCTAAATACTTTTTCTGAGAATTTTATGAATTTATGAAAATTCCATCGGAGTCGGTAGCTAACTGATTCCGGGATTTTTTAGTTTTAAAACTACAAAGTATTTCTTTAAAACGGATTTCACTATGAGTCTTCATATATTATTCTTGATTTTTGGTAAAATTACGAGTCGTTCCGAGATACTTGAATTTCGGACGATTTCGGTATTTTCCGAAATGTTTTCCGCATCTTCGACTTAACCCGGGAACTTGTCTTTTTATATTTTTATTTTCTAAGTCCAAGAAAATATCTTCATTTATAAATTCTTTTCCTTTTTCCTTTCTCTTGTTTTCCTTTCCTTCCTTCACAAGCCACAAGAATTCCAATTTCCAAAAATTCCAATCTTTTCTAAATTTCCAACAACTCCACAAAACTCCACACACTTCCTCATAAATGCCCTCTTTTTCTCTCTCTTCCATGGCCGGTCAAGTGGCCAAAAGAGGGACACTCATCCCCTCCCCTATTTGCGAAAAACCCCCTCTCATTTACCTTATTTGCAACTCCTTTACAAAATCTAAAACCTATATAAACATTTCCTTTACATTTCTTTTCCTTTTTCTTCATTTCACCAAAGACTTTAGCCCTCACCAAATCCTCCTCCCTCTCAAACTCCACCACCAACTCCAAAAGCTCACCTAAGTCTCCATCTCCTCTTCAACTACCACTACTTTGGAAGTGAGATCGTAGTTTTCTTCGTCGTTTACATCGCCAAGGATCAAGTTGGGGATATTGTCGACAACAACCTTTTCGGAACTCGTAAAGCTTCAAGTAGCCGTTCTTTGTGAGTATTTTTACTCACCAAGACTTGATCAATTCCTAATATACTTGTATCTTCATATCTTGTGTACATATGTCATCAAAATCATGTTTTTAGACCATCAAACACAACCATCAGAAATTCTGTTTTGTATTCTGTTTCCCCACGATTAGTCGACTTGACCTAGGAATTAGTCGACTAACCCATCTATTTTTGAAACGTAACCTTTTCTGGAACACAGTTTAGTCGACTAATCCAGACTGTTAGTCGACTAGAAACCACTATTAGTCGACTAACCATTCCCCCTAGTCGACTACTTTTTCCTGAAATAAAACATCAACTCTCTGTATCCCAGATTTAGTCGACTTAAGTATCTGTTAGTCGACTTGTAGTCACTGTTAGTCGACTACCCTTCCACCTAGTCGACTAACTTTTCCTGAAACCAGAATCCAACTCTCTGGAACCCAGTTTTAGTCGACTAATCCAGACTGTTAGTCGACTAGAGACAACTATTAGTCGACTAACCTTTCCACCTAGTCGACTAATTTAGGCTGTTTGTTATAGTTGATTTCTTTTCTGAAATTGGATCGTACCCTTGATACATAGGTGATATATTATCTTTGTTTATGCTTCATAACTGGTACTTCATGACATGTTACTTGATGGACATTACTTCTTGTTACTTCATGACTTATTATTGTGTAGTCTCATTCCATAACTTGTTAATAAATGGATATCACCACTTATCATGCCATCACTTGAACCAAGCATGATACACTTGACTTTTGTATAAAATGGACCAACATATATTGGGTCGGGGGAAAACATGCGGATATCGATATGTGTTCGTGTTTACAGTGGTTTTAGGAATGTTGTGCAACTCATGTTCCGGTCTGACCTGTGGGCCACCAGGGACCGAGGGGAGTGCTTGCTCCCTCCTTACTGGTACCATCATGATAAGGGCATACATAAGTCCCTCCTGTTAGCCTAGCGGCTGGCTTCCGTCACCAAGCAACGGAACAATCCTGGACCGTTATCCCGGGCATGTACGGGATCCACTGTAAACATAGTTCGTCGATACAACCGCTGGTTTCCATAACAACCTTGCTTTACTAGGATATGGATCTATGTGCGCTGGGACGCTGGGTCACATAGCTAGATATCACAGTAAGACAAGTAATAATAATAATAGATTCTAACTGTGGACCCTTATAGGCAGACCTTATCTCTTTATGCTCCTATTACTTGCTGATTACATGTATCATACTGTTCCCTCTTACTTATTCATGTCTCTTAGCCATTGGCTGTAGCCTGATTTTTGTTATGAGATCTTGACTCCCTTGAATTTGCATATTCAGGTTCCGAAGCTTGGATCGAAGTGGAGCCATCCACAGAGGATCAAGCTTATCTTAGTGAGCAGGCAGATTAGTTCCTGTTCTTCGTGCCAGACCTATCCATTTTGACTCACGGGATCTTCATCCAACTCGTGAGCTTTTTTTGTGTTTATATTGTAAATCCTACTTTTGGACTTGGTTGTGATGTAATACACATGTAATGTGTAATACTTTATCATATCCTGTGATAGCTTTGTAGTTGTACTTTTTAAGTTGGCATATGTATGAATACCACGCTTAGTCGTGTACTCTGATTCTTGTTGTACTTATTGCTTAGCGTATATGCGTGGGGGCATTTTCTGACTTACGTATATACGTCGCAGTGACGTCTCCGTATCCGTCAGGATCGGGGCGTTACAGAAAAGATGATGGTAATAGCCGTAGGTTGGTTGCCTACCATCCCTTCCCTCTCACTCTCTTGTATCACATAACAACAAACAAAACAATATTTGTTTCCATCTCTCAAAGCTTCCTCTCTCCATTGTCAAAGTCTTCTCTTGTAAAATAAGTTTGAGCCAGTGCATGGTCAAGCCTTCCTCCTCTACCACTCTCTCTCTCTCCTCTATATATATATATATATATATATATATATATATATATATATATATATATATATATATATATATATATATATATATATATATATATATATATGCCAAAATATCCTTTCTCTCTTCATTGAAATCTTTGTTAGGACACCATCTCACTTACCCGTCACATACAGATCTTATATGCTGCTCTTGCTTTACTTTGTTGATAGCTAGCCTCCTTTGCTTCTTGCCATTTTATGCATATTTTTCCTATAAATTGTTGTGTGTGCTCTTGTTAGAACCAAGTACATGTTAGTTCTTCAACAAATATTTCAAGATGAAGGGGAAGCATCCATCAACTAGATAATATATATGCATGTTTGAAGGAAGCGAAGAACAATATCTAATAGTTACATACAGACAAACATACATACATACATACATATACACACACTGTATGTGGTAGATTAATTTGAAAAGAGCTGGATAACATGGATTATTTTCTTAAAATCGGATGTCGTCAGCAGGTATCAAATGCAGAAATGGTGGAGAGATTGTCTTCCTTTGATGGAAATCATGTTTGTATTCTGCTTAACAGGAATCAATCTGACAACTAATCAAGATCACTGAGATATCAACAATCTAATTGGCCAGGTCGGCAAATATCAGGTGGGAGGTTTTCCATTCAATAGAACGTTCCTTAATTTAAGAACCACCTTTCAATTTCCTTCCTTGGTTAAACACCAATTAGACTGAATCTAAATCAGTCTCGATATACTATAAAATATATCCCCTGTATAAAGGACTTAATCCACTTATACAGTATTTGGAGTGAGGTACGCTTAGAGCGAATCTCCTTAAGACAATTACGTCTCCCGCACCGGTGCTAACGGGATAATGGACGCTGGTCTCCCAAGATACAACACTCCTTCACGGTATTTGGATAGCACTACCAAATCACCGTACGGTCGAACCGTAGTCAACCAGTACCTTCACAGGATCGTTGAAGTAGCGGTACAAGGACAAATTTCGGATGAATATTTGCCTTTATTTTGGAGTAGCACCCACTGTTGATGACGAAGGAAGGTTGAAGAATATTTTCTTCAGAAGTACCAGATTCAGACAACAATTCTATAACAGAATCTGTTGAATTTTCTGATTCCTCTTTCAGAACAAATTTCGCAGAATCTTCTTTGGAAGTCGCTTCGGATTCCCCACTTCTCACTGGAAGTCGCTTTCCTACTTCTCAGTTCAGAACTTGCTTCAGAACTTAGATCAGATAGAAAGAGAGAGATGTATTTGTCTTGGTGTTTTTCAATTGAGAGATGAGAGCGCTTTATATAGTGCTCCAGGAGGGGCCAACAGGTTCGAATCCAACGCTATCCGGACCCAACGAAAGGGGCCAACGGTTCGACCCAACGTGCGGGCATAGATCCCTCCTTTTCGTGCGCGAAAACTCCAAGTACCCAAAGGGCACACCCTTTGTTCTCAATTTTCTCTATTTATACACCGCAAACTTCCATCCCACGGCCAATGTGAAACTAAATGCTTTTAGCTACCTTTAGACCCATTTTGGCTTTGAATTAGGCAATCTTTAGACTTGAATATCTCATTCATTCGAAGTCAGAATTGAACATGTGAATATACCACGTTCATCCCCAATAAAAGGAGAACACACTCCAACCATCATCCAATTGATTCGATCAACGGATCTCGCCATAATTCAACTCAAAGATTCACATTTATATTCTTCAATTCCAACAATCCCCCACAATGAATAGAGATTCAAGGAAATGCCACACAAAGAGACTGACTATATTGTGAAAGGTACTTGAGAAAAGAAACTGCATAAGGATAGGTGAACTAGGTCTTGAACCTTCCATAGCGAAAGCTTTATCGGACTTACTGGCTAATCAGTGAACTAGGTCTTGAACTGTTAGCTGTTAGTGTAAGCCAAGTCAACAAGCTTCACACAGTGACTTTCCAAATTAACTTTGGTTCTCGGTTGTGTCCGTTTGGCCCTGGACATTCTTGGTTTCAGAGAATATCTTTAGGGAATAACAGCCTCCATAGAAATTCCCAAAGAGCCGACCCAACTCTATACTCACATAGGTGATGGACCTATTAAGAGTAGTCTACTCTACTCCACTTGTTTAGTAACATGATATAGGCATCATTAAAAGCGTTAAGCTTATCCTTAAACCACTTGTAAAAAAGCACTTATGTGCACCTTAAGAATGGATTGGAGTCAAGTTGCCAAGTGCTTACTTGCTGAGTCAATCATAACTAGTTTTTCCTCTTGAATTTAGTCTGTGGGATCTTCAGTCGCTAAGTGAGGTTTCCATTAAGCTGACTCGGTAAGGTTAGGCTTTTAGACCCATTCCCCTCGATGCGCAGTTTATACGCTCTCCACTTAAACCTTTAGTAAGCGGATCCGCTAAATTATCCTTTGACGATACAAAATAAAGATAATTCCATTTGAGAGCAACTGCTTCACGGTATTATGTTTACGACGAATATGTCTAGACTTACCGTTGTATATAACATTTTGTGCTTCTGGGATTTGACATAGCCTCTTTAAATATTTGAGGCTCGCTTTCAATAGCGTATGCTATGAAATCTGGACCAAAAGATTTTGAGATTCTAGATCTCTGACTCTTCTTGGTTCAATTTCCGCATTAACAGTCGGTTTCTCAGAAATTTCGTCCCTGAACGCCATCTCGTGTGTTCTTTTCCCGGAAGTCTTATCTGCTTCTGTTTGTACGGAAAGATGTCTTCAAAGAACACAGCATCTCTAGATTCGATAATCATATTTACATGAATATCTGGTATCTCTGATTATGAACCAGAAATCTATAGGCATTACTATTCAAGGCATAGCCTATGAATATGCAGTCCATAGTTTTTGCTCCCAACTTAGTCTTTTTAGGTAATGGTGCCAGTACCTTTGCAAGGCAACCCCACATTTTGAGGTAATGGTAGGAAGGTGTTCTTCCATGCCATAACTCGAATGGTATAAGACTAAGTTTCTTGTGGGATACTCTATTTAGAATATAATTTGTAGTTAACAGAGCTTCCCCCCACAAGTTCTGCGGAGCTCCAGAACTTACGAGCATGGAATTAACTATCTCCTTCAAAGTTCTGTTCTTCCGTTCAGCAATTCCATTCTGCTGAGGAGTGTATGGTGCTGTAGTTTGATAGATTATACCAAAATTAGCAAATCTCACTAAAATTATTTGATTCATATTCTCCGCCTCTATCGGATTTTAGAATCTTGATTTTCTTGTTGAGTTGATTCTCAACTTCGGCTTTATATGTTATAAAACATATTTTATTGCCTCATCTTACTGTTTAAAAGATACACATAACAGTATCTTGTAGTCATCAATAAAAGTAATAAAATACTTTTTACCGCTAGTTGGCATAAACTTCAAGTCACACAGATCGCTATGAATTAACTCTAAAGGTTCTGTATTTCGATCAATTGAGTGAAATAAATTTTCGCCAACTTGGCCTCAACACAAATCTCACACTTGCGAATTTCTTCCAAGTTGAGTTTAAGAATATATCCCAGATTAGCTTTTCAAAGACTTGTAATTTACATGCCCTAATCTAGCATGCCACAAAATAGGAGACTCAAGCAAATAAACAGAAGAATTTCTTTTATTTATAAACTTCGGGTACAAATACACAGACTTTTTATCTACCACTGCAACATTGACTTTAAAAAGTCCATCAATAAGATAACCTTTTCCACATACATCCTCCCTTAGTAAGTACAAATTTATCGGATTCAAATACCATTCTAAATCCTTTCTTACTAAGTATTAATTCGGAGATCAAATTCTTGCGGATGTTTGGAACATGAAGCACATCGTTAAGAGTAAGCTCTTTTCCCGATGTCCACTTCAGGATAACCTTGCCTTTTCCTTCAACCTTGAGACGGCTGAATTTCTCATGAATAGTTGCTCATCTTGCTCAGTATTTGATATTCAGAGAATAATAATTTCTCAGAGCAGATTTGCCGAGTAGCCCCAGTGTGTGCCCACCAATCCTTATTGTTGGTTGTCAGATTCACTTCTGACACCACAGCTGAAAGGCTTGGAGACTCATGGTCGGTCAAGTTTGCCTGTGGGTGGCTTTCTTGTTCTTTTGAGACGGCTGCGACATTCATTCGCCTTATGCCCCTGTTTGTTGCAGATATAGCAGGTTCCCTTGAAGCGCATGTTCTTACCTTCTTGGACCTTGCCTTTGTACCCCTGGAAAGTCTTCTTCCGCTTTATGCCTTTGGAAGTAGATGCTTTCCCCTTTGAGTCTTCGATCACATTTGCTTTTGCTTCGTAGGAGTTCTTGCTGCTCCTTTTCTGACTTACGGTTGTCCTCCTCGATACGAAGCCTCACAATGAGATCTTCCAACTTCAACTGATTTCGCTTGTGTTTCAGGTAGTTCTTGAAATCTCTCCACGCAGGTGGGAGTTTCTCCACGATAGTAGCAACCTGAAAGGTTTCAGGTAGGATCATACCTTCGGCTTCTATCTCGTGCAAGATAAGTTGGAACTCTTACACCTGACTGATTACAGTCTTGCTGTCCACCATTTTGTACTCCAGAAATCGTCCTATGACGAACTTCTTAGTACCAGCATCCTCAGTCTTGTACTTCTTGTCAAGACTGGCCATAACTTCTTTACCGTTGTTATAGGACTGTAGACATTGTAAAGAGAGTTATGCAGTCCATTTAAAATATAATTTCGGCAAAGGAAGTCACATTGAGTCCATGCATCAGTTGCAGGCTCTGGTGGATCTTCTTGCAGGAATCTGGCCAGATGAAGAGTGGTCAAGTAGAAGAGCATCTTCTGTTGCCACCTCTTGAATTCTGTGCCATCAAATTTTCCTGGCATCTCCGGTTTCGGATTAGGAAGTGGAGTTGGCATCAAAACTTGTAGCGACATGTTTGTTGCCTTACTTGAGCTATCTTGATTTGTCTCAGACATTTTCTGCAAGTTCAAGCAGAACAGAAGTAAGAAACGCTAATTGTCTTAAGATTGTTGGTATTCTGCTTAACAGGAATCAATCTGACAACTAATTAAGATCACTGAGATATCAACAATCTAATTGGCCAGATCGGCAAATATCAGGTGGGAGGTTTTCCGTTCAATAGAACATTCCTTAATTAAGAACCACCTTTCAATTTTCTTCCTTGGTTAAACACCAATTAGACTGAATCTAAATCAGTCTCGATATACTGTAAAGTATACCCTGTATAAAGGACTTAATCCACTTATACAATATTTGGAGTGAGGTACGCTTAGAGCGAATCTTCTTAAGACAATTACGTCCCCCGCACGGTGCTAACGGGATAATGGACGCTGGTTCTCCCAAGATACAACACTCCTTCACGGTATTTGGATTGCACTACCAATCACCGTACGGTCGAACCGTAGGCAACCAGTACCTTCACAGGATCGTTGAAGCAGCGGTACAAGGACAAATTTCGGATAAATATTTGTCTTTATTTTGGAGTAGCACCCACTGTTGATGACGAAGGAACGTTGAAGAATATTTTTCTTCAGAAGTACCAGATTCAGACAACAATTCTATCACAGAATCTGTTGAATTTTCTAATTCCTCTTTCAGAACAAATTTCGCAGAATCTTCTTTGGAAGTCGCTTCGGATTCCCACTTCTCGCTGTAAGTCGCTTTCCTACTTCTCAGTTCAGAACTTGCTTCAGAACTTAGATCAGATAGAAAGAGAGAGAGATGTATTTGTCTTGGTGTTTTCAATTGAGAGATGGGAGCGCTTTATATAACGCTCCAGGAGGGGCCAACAGGTTCGAACCCAACGAAAGGTTGCAACGGTTCGGTCTGAACCGTTGCAACGGTTCGACCCAACAGTCGCACCTGTTCGCTGTCCAACAGTTGCGACCGTTGGCTGTCCAACTGGAGCTTTGGATCCGGATAGCGGGTCGGGTCTCGGAGCGGGTAGCGGAGCGGCCCATACCCTTGAGACCCGATTCAAAAAGAACCAGGCCAGGTAGGGAACCCAAACCAGAACCAGAACCAGAAACAGAACCCGGACCCGAGCCGAGCCCGAGCCCGGACCGGCACCGGCCGGCGCCGGCGCCGGGCACGATGTGCGTGGGGCATAGATCCCTCCTTTTCGCGCGCGGAAAACTCCAAGTACCCAAAGGGCACGCCCTTTGTTCTCAATTTTCTCTATTTATACACCACAAACTTTCATCCACGGCCAATGTGGAATAAATGCTTTTAGCTACCTTTAGACCCATTTTTGCTTTGAATTAGGCAATCTTTAGACTTGAATATCTCATTCATTCGAAGTCAGAATTGAACATGTGAATATACCACGTTCATCCCCAATAGAAGGAGAACACACTCCAACCATCATCCAATTGATTCGATCAACGGATCTCGCCATAATTCAACTCAAAGATTCGCATTTATATTCTTCAATTCCAACAAATCAAACTAGTTTAAGGAAAACCTGAAGGAGTTCAAGTATATTCCAATGCAGAGTAGGATTAATGCTGTTTATATATTTTGATCATTTCTTCTTGTTACTTGGAAATATTTTTTTCATTTATTTTTTTATTTCCCCTTCTTCAAGTACTTTCCTGATGGAAGATTACCCCAGTAGACAGACATAATGTGATATGTATAATCATTTATACATCAAACTAAGTCTATCAAGGATCTCAAAAGAAATACATGACAATATACATGTAAGGTA
>JAVJIF010019366.1:0-82820 GCA_038442645.1 Agave tequilana | reverse complement strand
AAATTTATGATAATTTGTGACTATTTTTAAAAAAAAAAAGGGAATATTGAGCTTTGTTGCTATTTTTCATAATGTCATGTTCCACATAACACTAGTACACTCATCTTTTCAATATGGACTTTATGGATACTAAAGTGTTTTTAGTGCCATGTGATTTACTTGTGTTTTATGAAAAAAACTTTTGATTTATTCCTTGATTGAAGGATTCCGTACTAGTTGTTAAATATTTTCATTTAACTAGTTCGAATTCTTCATATGGTAGATTATATGATGTATACACTTAAGCTTAATTTTTCAATTGGTATCATTGAATATTTTCATTGGTATCAATATGATTCTTGTTGTATATACTCATATTTTGCTTTCCTATATATATATGTATGTATCACTTTCCATTGATATAATTCCTTCATACATATATATGATTTGTTGTGTGCTTAAGCTAAAATTGATTTACATATTTAAAGCACAAAGATTGTTAATGCTAAGCTAAATTCAAATCTTATTTTTAAAAGCTTATGCATTAGTTTTTCAAATTGGTATCTATATGGTTGATCATTACTTTACAATTGATCATTTTCTATTTTGATATCAAAATTCAAAATTTATGTTATAAGAAAAATTCAAAATTTTTTTTTGTATTGCCTATATGCAAGGAGAGCTTAACATCTCTTCTACATATAGATTCATGTTGAGTGTATTGTGTATTGAGGAGCTTAACATCTCTTCTTTATATGGTACACGTGTGTAGGGGGAGCTTCACATCTCCTCTTATGCATTACATAATATGTGTTATGTGAATTGGGGCTTATCATCCCTTCTTCATGTAATGCATATGTGTAGGGAAGCTAACTTAGCGTCTTCCTCTTCATGAATGTATATCGCATATAACCTCTTATTGATTTAATTGCACCCCTCTTTGATGACTTTGTTTTTTGACAATAAGGGGGAGAAGATTTGTTTGATGTATTTTACTTTGAACCCTTTGTTGATGATTGACAAAAAGGGGGAGAATTATTTATAGATTTTATATGCATGTCTTCCTTGCTTAAGGGGAGTAAGATTTGTGTTGATGCATATGTGTTTTGTGATTTGTTAAATGTATGGAGATAAGATTTATGATGTTATATTTACATACATGCCATACATTGCATACATATTCATGTGCTTTTATTACCATATCTATTATTGAATGTTATGCATGAGTTAAGGGGGAGCTTCTTTGAAGCTTTACTTTAATCCATGCATATATAACTCCATGAGTTTTGTCATCATCAAAAAGGGGGAGATTGTTGGCCAAAGGCCTATCACTCTAGTTTTGATGATGATCAACTCATGAAGTTATGATTACTAATGATCTTGTGTTTAATTAGTGACAGATTCATTATCAAGATCTTAGTAGGTGTGGAACTTCAACAAAGGATTTAAAGACAAGTTGGAAGCTAGCACCGGTTGATTCACGAGCCTATGCATCAAGAACACATCTAGAGATGAGCTCGGTGGATGGATTTGGACCAAGTCAAGAAGATGAGAAGCCTTCAAGTGAAGACTTCAAGAAGATGAAGACTTGTGTCTAGGTATAAGATTTTGTTTTGTTTAGTTAAATGTAAAGGATAGATAGTTGGTGGATTGCTCAAGTCTATATCACACACACACTCTTGATAGAACTCTTGATAGAATTGCTTTCATAAAAGATTTTTATGTTTAGAAAAGAATTTTTATTTAGTAAAAGATTTTCTTTGTGACAAAATATATATACCTTGGTTTTTGGTATTTCTATCATGTATATCTTTTAAACCATACCAGGTTTAGAGCTTAATGTCAAAAAACTAGATATATCAATATGATTGTGTAGTGGATCATATCCATACACACTATGCTTTAGAATGAACTCAAATATCTTGTTTTTGTATTTGATGAAGATTTGGAAAAACTAGTTTTGGAAAAACATGTTCTGAAAAACAGTTTTTATTTTTGAGCCAATATTTCCAAATTACAAATTAGTTCAAATCTATTATACCATGTCTTGATTTGTGCAAGCATGTTTGTGTATCATTGCATAACATTGAAACTATTTTTGTAGATTTATTGAGGATTTATGGGATTTATATTAAGTTAATAAACTACCTTAAAAATCCCAATTTTTCAGACCAGGAATTGGCTGACAGACCAAATCGGTCGACCGGGGCGGTCGACCGCAGCTTGGTCGGGTCGACCGTCCGGTCGACTGACGTGCACAGCCTTGTGCACGTTATCAGCACAGTGGTCCGGTCGACCGTACGGTCGACCGCTGCAGAGAGTTCTGCTCTCTAGATTTCTGGGTCGACCGGGCGGTCGACCGGAGGCTTCAACGGTCGGAAAAATGACCGTTGGCCAGTCGACCGGCCGGTCGACCGGCAGCTCTGACAGACTCCAACGGCTAGTTTCTGGCAGCTATAAATTGGGGTTTTTGTCATTGTTTGAAGCCAAGTTTTTAGAGACTCTTAGAGCCAGTTTTTCCTAGTCTTTTCAGAGAGTTTTCTCCACAAGATTTAAGTGCAAATACTTCCAATCAAAAGGGGAGATTTTATAAGAGTGTAAAAGTGATCTTTTGAGTTTTTCACCATTGTTCTTTCCTTGCCTTCTCACACTACACTTGAGCATCCATAGTTATATCTATCCTATAGGAGAGTTGTAGTGAGAGCTTTTGTAAGGTGATCAAAGTGTTGTGATCACCAAAGATCTTTCTTTGTTCTTTGAGGAGACGGGCAAGTGTGCTCGTTGGTGGTTGGAGTTCGGTTGTGAACTCTTTGGTTTGAGGTGCGGCCTCGGCGAGCTTGTGAAGCTTGCGTGTGTACGGGACTTGGGAGTCCGAGGGCTTGTAGGTGTTGCGGCACCAAGGAGAGATCCGTTGGGATCGTGCATAGTGGAAATCCTTCGTGTGTCGAAGGCGGGGATGTAGAGCAAGTGTGCTCGAACCTCGAAACAAATCCTTTGTGTTTGCGATTGCTTACTCTATCTCTCTTTCTCTCTTTGTCTCTTATATCTTGCATTACTTTATAGTCTTTATCTCTTATATGCATGATATACCTTGTGCTCATAATTGCGATACTTGCTTGGGATTGTTGTTAACACTAGTATTCAACCAAGAGAGCCAACGCGGCACTCAACCCATTTCAAGGGGAATCTAGAGGAGCTTGTCCAGAGCCTCGCAAGGGGAATTCGGCAACACTCTTGTGTTATACATAAGTGTTTAATTAAAAGAAGTTTTATTGGTCATCTTAGTTTTAATTCCGCATTATTTGCATCATTTGGCATTAAGTGACCATTAGATTAGCCAACACCTATTCACCCCCCCTCTAGGTTTTTTTCATTTAAAAGAGAAAAATTCCTGTTTCCCCAGTGTTAAAAAACAAGTTTCAAAAGTGTTTTTGGGCTTTAAACTTCCAATCTATTTGTTTTAGGTTTTTGAAAAAATCAAAGGAAAAGGAAATAGAATTTTGGAGATATGTGTTTGTTCTTCATTTCCATTATCTTCAAGAGTTTTCCCAAGATTATTTCTTTGAGTTTTTGTTTTCCAAAACACCTAGTTTTTCCACTTGAGCTATCACCTATCCTAATCTATTAGGATCATTTGTTTGTGAGAAAAAGAGAGATTGTTTGTGGTTGAAAAAAATCACTAGTTGTAAACCCTCATTTATTTGTGTATCCCTCTTTGGTAGAGGTTGATCGGAGTGATGTTCGGATCCTTCTTCGGGTAGAGGTGATGTGATTGTATGGCTACGGGCCTTATCCCTCTTCGGTAGAGGTAGATTGTGGTTGTATTGCCTCGGTGGCATTGTAAGGTTGAGAGAGGAGTTCGGTACTCCTTTAGTGGATTGGAAATCCTTCACGGTGGTGAAGGCGGGGATGTAGAGCTAGGGGCTCGAACCTCGAAACATATCTTGTCTTTGCGTTTGATCCATTGTCTCTCAACTCTATCTCTTTTATTTGTGCAAAGCATCATTCATATCATCATATCATAATTGCTTGTGTTGCCTTGCATTATTTCATATTGTTCATCCTTATATGCTTGGCTTGCTTGTGTGTGTGCCTCACTTATACTTAACCACAAGAGTTTCATATAGCACCTCAACCCTTATCTAGGGGAATCAAGAGGAGTTAGTCCAGAGCCCTTCACGGGGAATTCGGCTACACTTGTTGGTTGTATTAAATGTGATTGCAAAATTGTTTTAAGCTTCCGCATTTAGCACATTTAGTTTCTAGATTAGCACTTACACCTATTCACCCCCCCTCTAGGTGTTTTTTCAATTGGTATCAGAGCCTACGCTCCTGATAGTTTAGGCTTAACATCCTAGGAGTGAGATCTTGGTTTGCTAGTTACATTTGTATTTGCTTGTTTGCACACATATAGTTTGGACCCATGGACTTCATGACCCCACCTATGTTTGACCCTTCCAACATCATTGATTGGAAGACCAAGATGTCCATATACCTACAAACCCTAGGATATAAGGTTCACCTTGCCATTACCAAGGAATCCTACCTTAGTGATAGCAAGCATGTAGGGGCCAATGCACAAGCCCTTGAGGCCATTAGAAGCACACTTCCTAAAGAATATCTTTTGCTTGCTTCTAACTTTGATTCCGCATTTGCAGTGTGGAATATGTTGACAACCACCACCACCTCCGAGCTTCAATTGCAAATCCAATAAGAAGAGGAATCTAGTGGAGATGAATCCGAGTCACAACAATGCTATATGATCCAAGGGAATGACTCCCTTGAGGTACATTCGGATACTCAACTAGATAGTGCTTGCTCTTCATTTGATGATCATGATTATGGATGTCAATGCTTTAAATGAAGAGTTGTCCATTGTTTGTGAAAAAACTCCTTGAAAAATATAAAGTTTTGAAAACGAAAACTTGTAAAAAAAAAGAAAAAGAGGATTTGTTTTCAAGAATTGAGTTGGTTTTGCAAGAGAAGGTTGAGATTGCTAATGAAAGGGATGCATTGAAATCTCAACTTAATCTTGCACTTAAAGAAAATAAAATTTTAAAATCTAAAAATAATTGTGATGATGTGTTAAAGAAAAATGAGTTTTTATCTTCAAAAGTTGATCTTATTTTAAAAGATAATGACTATTTAAAAAGAGAAATTGATTTCATTTCAAAAGAATTGAAAATTTGTTTAAATAAAAACAAATCTTTGAAAAATGATATTTCTTCACATGTTTGCCATGCTAGGGTAGTTTCACCTAGATCACCCCTTGCATGCTCCACTTTATCTTCAAGTGTTAAAAATGATATAAATATTTTGAAGAAGAGTGTTGATTGTTTGGGCTCCACTTTGAGCCAATGTGTAGTGGGTCATACACGTTTGGAAACTTTGTTTCGAAAGAAAAAGTTCCATCTATTATGCATGCACACCCATCACGGCATACACATGCTCCTCACGGACACCATCATCACTTGTATGCTCATGTGTACACTTGTACACATTGTGGACGTAAGGACACCTTGCTAAATTTTGATATGATAGAATACATGTTTCAAATTTAGCAAATAATTTTGTTTGGGTTAGAGAAGGGACTAACCCCCATGGACCCAATAAGATATGGATACCAAAGACCACCCCTCTTGTTTATGATGTAGGTGTGGGTTCTCACATGACGTGAGAGTAGCGGTACCTTGGAGTGGATGCGTTCCGTACTTAAAGGAAACATTTTGGATGCATCACTTTCAAGGGAAGTTTGGTGGAGAGGACCACCATGTTTTGGAGATAAGGAGAGTTGCTTCTTCGTTTTTGGTGACAATCCTTTACTCCCGTTTATTTACATGATTTTCATATTCATTGTTTATAGCATGTTTTATTGTTTATAGATTATTATGTCAATGCCATGATTATTAGACTCTTGACATACATGTATACCATTTTGAGACACCCATGTTTAATATGGTCTATTATTTTGTGTTCTCACCGTTTGTTTAGCTATCATGTTTATCATAGATTTAATAACATGTGGATTTGCATAATAATCATGTTTTTGTTTATCATGATGATCTTTATCTTGTTTTGATGTTTCATGTTTTGAATATATGTTTAAATGTTAGTTTTCATTAAAACTTGGTATATACTTGTACATATAGTGTGACACAAATAAATCTATATATGTTTGAGCTTGAATGCTTATTTGAACCCATTAGATGTGCTAGTATAGTCTAGTTTTGATGATCCATGCATTTTAAACTTGTATTCCCTTTTTGAAATTGTTTTATGATTTTTGTTTAACTTCATGTATATGTCTATTTTATCCAAACTATTGTTTATACATATACATCCTTTTGAGCCACGTGCCTTCATGCATATACCTTTGTGGACTCGTTGTGTTTGGATATGTATGTATACTTTAGTTTGTATAGGACATACATATACCTTGAAGATTAAATAGTTTTGATAATTTTCATATTTTCATGTTTCAAGGAATATTGAGCTTAATGTCCAGTTTCATGATTATGATCTTCACATTGTATTTGTACACTCACATTTATTGTTTACTCATGTGTTGTTTTCATGAGTCATATTTATGCTTAATGATTATGAGTGTTGACTATTTTTGTGAATTTCATATTTTCATGAAAAATAATTTTGTTTTATTCCTTACTTGAAGGATTTCGTACTAGTTTACAAATTTTTCATATAACTAGTTGTGGTATTCTTCATATGGTAGAGTTTTTCAAACAAAGCTTATTTTCAAATCTATTTTTGAAAACCCCTACCATCTAAGGGCGGTTGGTTGGGAGACCATACCTTGTGTATGCTTTACATTGAAAATCTTTAAACATAAGCATGTGTTGGGAGGTTAGGAATAGAGTTATACTTTGATATTATTGTTGTTTCAATTGGTATCATTGGATTATTTCAATTGGTATCATCTTGATCTTTCTTGTATACTCATATATATTTGTATGTATGTATGCTTTCAATTTCAAGAATATCAATTTCAATTGGTATCTATTTTTTCATACATATATATATCTTGTTTATGCTAAGCTTGAGTTTCAATTTTGTTTCAATTGATTAGTTTTCAATTGCTTTTCAATTGGTATCTCATTTCAAGCCTACGCATTATTTTTGTTGGTATTTCATAAAGGGGGAGAAAATTCGATTTTCATATTTCAATGGTATTTGTATCTCCACTCCCTTGCTTTATGATAGAAAAAAAATTTTTAATTGATATCACATACTTAAAAAGAAAAATACTCACTTTTGATATCAAATTTTTATTTGAATGTTTTTAAAATTGGTATCTCAAAATTTTGTTTTAGAAAATAAATACAAAAGTTTTGATTTATATTGCCTATATGCAAGGAGAGCTTAACATCTCTTCTACATATAGATTCATGTTGAGTGTATCTTGTATTGAGGAGCTTGACATCTCTTCTTTATGTGATACACGTGTGTAGGGGGAGCTTCACATCTCCTCTTATGCATTGCATAATGTACGTTATGTGAATTAGGGCTTGTCATCCCTCCTTCATGTAATGTATCTATGTAGGGAAGCTTCACATCTTCCTCTTCATGAATGTATATAGCATATACCATTTATTGATTGATCTATGTTTACTTTCAATTGGTATCAAGATGCTACTTTGACATATTTTCAATTGGTACCTTAATTGATTGTCACCCCTATTTGGTTTTTGTTTTGTTTTAGACAAAAAGGGGGAGAATATTGTTTTTATTAACCCTTTTGTTGATTCGTTGTTTCGAACAAAAAGGGGGAGAAAATTTTATTGATTTAGTTTTACTTTTACCCCTTATTAATTTCTTTGTATTAAAAAGGGGGAGAAGATTTTGTTTTGTTTTGATTTTTACCCCTTTATTGATGATTGACAAAAGGGGGAGAAAGATTTGAGTTTGATATATGCATATTTATGTTTTTTCATATATTAAGTTTAATTTAGTTTAATTTTAATTGGTATCTAGAGCATGTTTTATTTTTGAACATTTCATTGGTATCTAGAGCCTTTTTATTGTTTTATACATATCTATGCATGTTTCATGTTTCATATATATCATTGCATATTTATGTTTATTTGTTTATGCATGAATTAAGGGGGAGCTTCTTTGAAGCTTAACTTTAATCCATGCATATATAACTCCATGAGTTTTGTCATCATCAAAGAGGGGGAGATTGTTGGCCCGGAGGCCTTCCTCTCTAGTTTTGATGATGATTAACTCATGTAGTTATGTTACTAATAATCTTGTGATTTTAGTTTCAGATCATGTAATAAGATATTAGTTGGTGATTGCTTCAAAAAGAGGAGTTTGGAAGCCTTCACTTGGTGATTCCCGAGCCCGAGCGTCAAGATGATACATAGCCATGCTCGTTGGATCACGGTGTTTGGACCGAGTCGACTTGAAGATGAAGATCGTCAAGAAGACTTAGGTATCATAGAGTTTAGTGTGTTTTAGATCCATTTGTAAAGCTTAGTATAGTTGATATGCTCAAGTGCACAACGCACACGTTTTTATGTTTAGATATTGGTTTTTCGGTTTTGGTTTAACCAATATTTGTTTTCATGAATAATTAATCAAAACAAGTTTAATTGGTTTATGTATAGTAGATTCATTCTATACATGCTTGCTTTAAACTTCTTATACAAACTTATTTTGACTTTCCTATTCATGTGTTGAAAAAGTCAAGTTTGATAAAATACAAGTTTTAATTTTTGGTAAAAATGTTAAAATACAAAAATAGTTTCATATGTTTGATATTTGAGCTAAACTTTTTATCACATGTTTATGTATCAATGCAAAATGATAAAACTATTTTTGGATATTTTTACAAAGACTTAAAAGATTTTTAGAAATATATTTAACATGTTTTTCTGACCCAGTACAGTGGCTGACAGGCCAGGTCGGCCGACCGCTCGGTCGACTGCACCAAGGGCCGGTCGACCTTGCGGTCGACCAACGTGCACAGAGCTGTGCACGTCTGGCAGCACAGTGGGCCGGCGGCCGACCGGCCGACCCGACCAGAGAGCTTTGCTCTCTGTATCTGGGCGGTTGGCCGTGCGGTCGACTGGATTGCCCAACGGTCACATTTATGACCGTTGGCGGTTGGCCGGGCCGGTCGACCGCAAGCCTGTCAGGCTGCCAGATCAGCCTAACGGCTAGTTTTCTGTTTGGCCTATATAAACCCCAATTCTTTGAGATTTTGGTTAAGGTTTTTAAAAGAGAAAAATTCCTGTTTCCCAGTGTTAAAAACAAGTTTTCAAAAGTGTTTTTGGGCTTTAAACTTTCAATCTTATTTGTTTTAGGTTTTTGAAAAAATCAAAGGAAATAGAATTTTGGGAGATTTGTGTTTGTTCTTCATTTCCATTATCTTCAAGAGTTTTCCCAAGATTATTTCTTTTGAGTTTTTGTTTTCCAAAACACCTAGTTTTTCCACTTGAGCTATCACCTATCCTAATCTATTAGGATCATTTGTTTGTGGGAAAAAGAGAGATTGTTTGTGGTTGAAAGAAACCACTAGTTGTAAACCCTCCTTTATTTGTGTATCCCTCTTTGGTAGAGGTTGATCGGAGTGGTGTTTGGATCCCTCTTCGGTAGAGGTGATTGTGATTGTATTGGCTACGGGCCTTATCCCTCTTCGGTAGAGGTGGATTGTGGTTGTATTGCCTCGGTGGCATTGTAAGGTTGAGAGAGGAGTTCGGTACTCCTTTAGTGGATTGGAAATCCTTCACGGTGGTGAAGGCGGGATGTAGAGCTAGGGGCTCGAACCTCGAAACATATCTTGTCTTTGCGTTTGATCCATGTCTCTCAACTCTATCTTTTATTTGTGCAAAGCATCATTCATATCATCATATCATAATTGCTTGTATTGCCTTGCATTATTTCATATTGTTCATCCTTATATGCTTGGCTTGCTTGTGTGTGTGCCTCACTTATACTTAACCACAAGAGCTTCATATAGCACCTCAACCCTTATCTAGGGGAATCAAGAGGAGTTAGTTCAGAGCCCTTCACGGGGAATTCGGCTACACTTGTTGGTTGTATTAAGTGTGATTGCAAAATTGTTTTAAGCTTCCGCATTTAGCGCATTTAGTTTCAAGATTAACACTTACACCTATTCACCCCCCCCCTCTAGGTGTTTTTTCAGGCAGGATCAAACATAAGTGGGGTCATGAAGTCCATGGGTCCAACCTATATGTGTGCAAACAATAAAATGCAAATGATAGATTAGCAAACAAGGATCTCACTCCTAGGATGTTAAGCCTAAAGTATCAGGAGCGTAGGCTTTGATACCAATTGTAAATCACCTAGGGGGGGGTGAATAGGTGATAATGATAATCTAGAAACTAAATGCGGAAGCTAAAAATAATTTGCACTAACACTTAATACAACCAACAAGTGTGTACCCGAATTCCCGTGAAGGGCTCTGGACTAACTCCTCTTGATTCCCCTAGATATGGGTTGAGATGCTATATGAAGCTCTTGTGGTTAAGTATAAGTGAGGCACACACAAACAAGCCAAGCATATAATGGATGTACAACAATATGAAAGATGCAAGCAACACAAGCAATATGAATGATATGACAATATGAATAATGCTTTGCACAAATAAAAGAGAGAGTTAAGAGACAATGGATCAAACGCAAGCACAAAGATATGTTTCGAGGTTCGAGCCCCTAGCTCTACGTCCCCGCCTTCACCGAGAAGGATTTCTAATCCACTATCTTGTCCACCGAGGACTCCCACCGAGGGAACCTCCACCGAGGAGGATTTTTATAACAAGGGAGTACCGAACTCCTCTCTCAAACACCGCCTCACAACCGAGGGGTAGGCCCGTAGCCAAACAACAACCAACACCTCTACCGAAGAGGGTTACAACCAAACTCCACCTCTCACTAGAGGGAGCAAACCACAAGGCTCAACCTCTACCAAAGAGGGAGCAAACAATCACCCGATCAACCTCTACCAAAGAGGGATACAACAAAAGTAAGGGTGTACACTTGAAGGTTTCCACAACCTCAAACAATCTCTCTTTGCTCTTTTTCACAAAACAAGATCCTAATAGAATAGGATAGTTGACAAGCTCAAGTGTGAAAAACTTAGAGTTTGGAAAACAAAAACTCAAAGAAAAATACTTGGGAAAACTCTTTGTAAAAGATAGAAATGAAGAACAATACAAATCTCCCAATTTTTCTATTTTCTTTGATTTTTCCAAAAACTCTAAAACAAATAAAGATTGATCTTTTTGGCACTTAAACACTTTTGAAAACTTATTTTTAAAATCAGAGAATGGGGAAATTTTTGCTCTAGAAAATCTTAGCCAAAACCCCCAAGAAATGGGTATTTATAGCCCAACAAACAGAAAACTAGCCGTTAGGCTGATCTGTCAGCCTGACAGGCTGGCGGTCGACCGGCCGGTCGACCGCCAACGGTCATATTTATGACCGTTGGGCAAACTCGGTCGACCGCCCAGATACAGAGAGCAAAGCTCTCTGGTCCGGTCGACCGGTCGGTCGACCGTCCCACTGTGCTGCCAGACGTGCATAGCTCTGTGCACGTCGGTCGACCGCCACGGTCGACCGGCCCTTAGTTCGGTCGACCGTGCGGTCGGCCGACCTGGCCTGTCAGCCACTGTTCTGGGTCAGAACTGGGGTTAAAAATATTTTTAAAAAAATCTTATAAAATATATAAAATCCCCAAAAATAGTTTTACCATTTTGAATTGATATATAAACATGTGATAAAGATTTCAACTCAAATATCAAGCAATTTGAACTATTTTTGTGTCTTATCATTTTTTACCAAAACCAAAACTTGTATTTATCAAACTTAAATTTTTCAATAGGAAATCTGATTTTTCCTAAAACTCATGAATAGGCATATCAAAATAAGTTTGTTTAAGATATGAAGCATGTATGTATATTGAACACATCTAATATACATAAAAACCAAGTAAACTTGTTTTGATCAATCTATTCATGAAAATCAAATCCAAAACATAAAACTTGTGTGTTGTGCACTTGAGCATATCAACTATTCTTATCTTTACAAATGGATCTAAACACACTAAATTAGTGATACCTAAGTCTTCTTGACGATCTTCATCTTCAAGTCGACCCGATCCAAAAACGCCGTGATCCACGAGCTAGGCTATGTAAGATTTTAATGCTCGCGCCCTGGAATCACCATGTGAAAGCATCAAACTCCTCTTTTTGAAGCAATCACCAACTAATATCTTGTTACATGATCTGAAACTAAAATCACAAGATTATTAGTAAACATAACTACATGAGTTAATCATCATCAAAACTAGAGAGGAAGGCCTCCGGGCCAACAATCTCACCCTTTTTGATGATGACAAAACTCATGGAGTTATATATGCATAGATTAAAGTTAAGCTTCAAAGAAGCTCCCCCTTAACTCATGCATAAAACAAATAAACATAAATATGCAATGAATGACAATGCAAAAAGGCTCTAGATCAAAAACAAAATATGCTCTAGATACCAATTAAAATTAAACTAAATTAAACTTAATATATGCAAAACATAAATGCATATATAAAACACAATCAAACTCAACATCTTTCTCCCCTTTTTGTCAATCATCAATAAGGGGTAACCAAAACCAAATCAATAAATTTTTCTCCCCTTTTTTTGTCTAAAACAAAAAAATATTAATATAGGGGTGACAATCAATTAAGATATCAATTGAAAATATGTTAAAGTAGCATTTTGATACCAATTGAAAGTAAACATAGATCAATAAATAATTCAGATAAATTCTAAATCTCAACCAAATTCACTCAAATCTAAATTCTAATAAAACTAACAAATCCTACTAATTCTGAACTGTTTGATTCTCCCATCATTCACCCTCTTCCTAATCAACAAATCCGCATCTTGAAGAGTCATGAAGCAGATAAGTCGGCCATGTTCATCAAGGCTCTGACCATCTACAATGCAAATCAAATCATCTTTTTCAATCGCCAAGGCGTAAGCAGTAGTAACTTCGTACGCACTGAAGCATTTCAAAAAAAAAAAAAATGATAAATGAGCCCGTTATCATTTCCTGTAATATCATCAAGCGCTAGAGTAACCCATAACTAAACTATGATTTTTAGCCTAGGAATCTGCATCCCTTTCTAATTTTAGGCACCAACTGTCATATGTTTAATCGCTATTATTCTAACCTTAATGTAACAGAGCAATATGAACCCTATTGCTAACAAACGCACCACAAATGGATTGCTAGTATATAAGATTGTTAAAGTAACATTCTTATTAATAATATTCCTATCAATGAACTGGGAACATATGAAGTCTATGAGTGATGATAGATAACTAAGATTAGAGAATATGAAACAGCGAAAACTAGTATATGTGTCATAGAATTAGTTTTTTCTTGACATTGTATTACTGATGTTTACAACACGTTTGATAGTCACTTAAAGCAGCTTCGTACTCTTACCATAAATATTATCAGACCTCTACTGAAGCATGAGATTCCTTCAGCATGACAGTCATAGACTAACTCTATGGCAATATACATGCATGCCCGGTTCTGAGCTGATTCAAACGGTGCGACCGCACATGGCCCCGAGTTTAGGGGGGCCGCAGGCCCGCAGTGGCAATGGCGTGCTCGTGGCCAGGTTGGCTAGCGAGAGGGAAAGTCGCGGTGGTTGAACTTCGCGAGAGGTGAAAGAGAACATTCACGCGCTGGGAAAAAGAAGAGACAAGAGTGGTAGGGTCCACGAAAAAGAAGAGGCAATCACGCACGTGTGATATTCATTTTGTGGAGGAGAATAAAAGTCCACGCGTAATTAAGGGAGAAGAATTCAAGAAAAGTTTAATTAGCTTGTGGAATTCATTTGCAATTAAAGGAGAAATCAAAAGGCAGCATGTATGCCGGAGTGATAAAGAGAAATGAAAGAGGGTTGGGGTCCACTTGTGAAGATTCATGTAGCCAATTAAATGATTGTTGGCTGAGAATTAAAAAGGAGAATTTAATTACTTTGTGAGATTTTGTGTTAAAGATGGAACGCAAAACACCAAGGAAAAGTGATTCATGTGATGGGATTCAGATGGGGTGATGTGTGATGGTGTGGGCTTCAAATACCAAACGCTCAGATGGAGCAAATGAAAGCATAAGAAGGGATCAAGTGTTAGATCGAGGAATCGGTATCAGATTTAGGTGGTATAGGAGTCAGATTCTATGCTTTTCAGTGCTTCAGATGCATTGGTGGATGCAGATCGAAAATTTTCACTGTTTGGAACAGATTTGTACAGATCGGTGAGGAATTGACGAGTGATCAAAAAGACTGGGTACAGATCGGGATGATCAAGGAGATCAATTGTAATGTTGCATAATACCTATTAGTCTTAATTTTTAATATCATTTTATGAGTTTCGCAAGTAAGTTAAAATAAAATATCTTGAATTAAGAAGAATGTTATTGCAATCACATTTGCACATAAAAATTTTACTTTAGAGATTCAAATTGATATTTATTAATATTTTTTTATAAGTACACGAAGAAGGATCATATATTTACTTTTCACATAAGACCCTTTAAATCTAAGAACCGGCCATGCATACATGTAAGTTTGTTGTTGGTGAGTAGAAAGAGAAGGAAGTTGTAGAAATGAAGGAAGGGAATGATTTACTAGCTAATGATCATTAAGAAGATGACAAACCATTGATTAAGAATTTAAAATGAATCCAATTATTTACCCCTCTTGCTATTAATTATCACACTTTTAACTTGTCTGAATAATTGTGACCATAAAATTGATCCTATGGTAAAAAAGTGGAAGAAGGAGAATCCCCAAGAGGAGAATATCCATCTATTTAATATTTCTCTTAAAATATGTCAATTTCATTGAAAATCAGTAAAGTTGAGGGGGGAGCTCAAACATATTATTTCTTTTTTTTTCTTTTTTAGAAACATTAAACATATTTAAACAAACTTCACCAAATAATTTTATATAGGTTATGTTTATAAAAGAATGAAGGTTTAAATAACGAAGCGAATTGTATTGGAAATTTTGTACTTTTTCCTAAAACAATTATTTTCTTACAAAATTAAATAAAGATAAAATAATAATTATTCTAGCATGCAACAATAATTATAATTTGAAATAAAATAAGACAAAAGGAATCTGGTCTGTGAAATGCAATCGCGATGTCGCTGTCCTAAATGATCAAAAGCCTACTCTAATCATCCAGGTGTTGAACTAACAGTCTTCTATAGCGTGTAAAAGACCCCCAGAATCACCAGCATCTAACTTAAGACATTAGACCAGGCCTCTATTCAAACGTGGAACAGTTGCCCATAAAATCAAAATTGCAATAACACAAAAATTTTGAAGAAAGAACTTTCTCAATGAAAGAGAGAGAATATTAAGAGTAAGAAGAGAAGAATTATTTTTTCCTAGTGCATCTGGCTGTTGTGCTCAGCGCTCCTATTTATAGGTTGTAGGAGCATAAAATTAGAGGGGGATTACTGATGTGTTAATAACTTGTAAGAGTAAGAATAAGCCAGCACTGGGTTAGAGCGAGAACATCTCATAATGATTGAGAGGGAGAATAATCCACAATTTGAATAAGTCAAACTCTAATTTTTATTAAATAAAAATCCAACTATTGAGTGTTGATCAATTTATCAAGTTATCCATTTGGATCCTTAAATATCCACGTCTACATCAAACGAGGAATCAGGTTTAATTCTAAAATACATAATGGACCTAAAATACAGATTAATCGAGTGACCATATCATATGGTTAGATTGTCATCCCGATTGTGTGTCACAACGAAATTACTGACACCCAGACTAGGAGACGACAAAATAAAAGAATAGGGTATGAAGTAAAAGTAAAACTGATACTGTTTACATGCATGTAACTCATTTACAACTGTAAAAGACTTTATCAATTACAACTTACGAATTACGACCAATTACGATAACCAAACAGACCCTTAATGATACAGACTGAAGTAAGCAAGTGAGCCTGGAGAGGTCGAGCAGTAGGGATTATTGGGTTGACCAAGAAGTGAGTGAAAGCTTTAGTGACTCGGACTGCAACTTAGACACGCAAGCACAAAATCTCATGAAGAAAGGTCAAGATGGCTGTGATCTAAAAGCCCATTGAAACTTAAATTAGAAAAAGGTTTGAATATGAAGCTAGATAAAAGAACGGATTAATTAACAAGTGCATGAGACTCTTAAGAATCACATTATTTATGTAGTAAACTCAAATATGAAGGTCTTTGTCCGCATGTGGCAAGGCGGCCATAGGCGGGCCTTATCTGCGGCCCATATGACTTTTCTGATGCCTAGCAAGAGTATTCGGATCACAAAGATAAATATAAATATAACACCATCTCCAACCACCGCTATACCTCTATATTTAGAGGGGATACACTCCCAATATCCCTCTATATCCCCTCTAAGTATAGAGGAGGTCCTCTCTCTTTAAATATAGAGAAATGGGGGAGAAATAGAGGGCTCCATCTATATCACTATTCATAATTTAAAATCTCATTTTTGTCCTTGAAGTCTCATTTAACTTTTGAAGAATATCAAATGTATCCTTTAATATAGTTAAACTAATTATTTAAATTTAATATAACTTTAAATTTACTTATCTATTTTGCATAAAATTATACTGTTAGAAATGTCTCGTCGATACCTTCATAATGATACTAATATTGAATATATTTAATATTAATTTTAAATTTCTTATTATCAAATACTGAAAATACAGAAATGACTAATTTAAAATTAACTTACTAAATTTTTATGTTAAATAGATACTCATGTATATACTTACTAAATTTTAATATTATTATTATTATATTAAAAATAAATTAATTTAAAATTAACTTTAAAAACATTTAATATTAGTCTCATTTAAAAAGCCTCAGTGAGACGATTCTAACGGTATAATTTTTGTTAAATAATAATTTACTCTTAAATAATTTATTAACATCTAAACTAATATTTAAAAATAATTTGATAGAGGGCTGCTTTGGAGCAGCCCTTTATATTTTGAGGGAATATTCTGATAAATTCCCAAGCAACCATAGGGTTGCATTGGAAATGCCCTAAATACACTAAAATCCGCTACATATCTTCGATTTGCAGCCGATAAATAATGAGAACCCGACCCGTGAGCTTATCGGGTTTCATTTATCATATGCGAATATAGGTTTCAGATCCGGATTCGTTAAAGCGTCACATTTGCCCGAAAGTTCCAGCGTACGCTCAACTTTAGGATTCCAAAATAACCCTTTAAAACCGGTACTTTCCTCTAAAACAATCGGACAGTTCGAAAAATTTCAGAACACAAGCAGGGGTATAATCGTCATCTAAGCACGTCGCCCATTTTCACCCACTGTTCTGTTCTGAGTCGAGCACAGCGGAGAGCGCAGGATCGCCGCTTGCGATCCCTCCATCAAATTCTTCGGTAAATTTTTTTTCCTCAGCAAAATTTAAATCTCTAGAACCTCTTCGATACACATTCCGCAGAGATATAGGGCATCAAATTACTAAAACCATAGTTCAGTGTTCATCTGTTCGTTATTGAACTGGGAATCCTTCGCTTCGAGAAACTAGGGCTTGAATTTGCTGCGAAAAGCAAGAGAAATGTCGGTTCAAGAGTATCTCGACAAGCATATGCTCTCTCGAAAGATCGAGGACGCCGTCAATGCCGCAGTGAGGGCTAAAACCTCCGATCCTGTCCTCTTCATTGTAAGCTAAAACCTAATTTTTCGTTATTTCTCTCTTAGCATTCTGAGGTTTACCAATTTGGATGTGGTTGTTTGTTTGTTTGTTGGGATTGATAGTCGAATCACATGAAGAAGGCCGTTCCTTCGGCGATCACGAAGATCAAAGCGAGGCAGATCTTAGATAGCAGGGGGATTCCTACTGTGGAGGTTGAATTGTATACGACCAAAGGGATGTATCGAGCCTCAGCTCCCAGTGGCGTTTATACTGGAATGTGAGTTTATCTCTCTATGTGCAGTGGCAATTTGTTTGCAATTTCATGTTTTACTTGAAATATTTGTGATATAGCTAGTGAGCTATAGTTGCATATCGTTGTTCTGGTTTAATAGTTACATCCAAAGATCTAAGACACTGACAATGTCTGAGAACTAGGGTGGAAACTAAGCAGGTGCTGGATTATTCGTAATGTTTCCCGGTCTGTCTTGATATTCTGTCTTACTTCTCATTGTTCCTCAAATAATATAATAATAATAATAATAATAATAATAATAATAATAATAATAAAATAAAAATAAAAAAATCCCTTTTATTATTGCTCACAATAGTTAGCTGAGGGAAAGTTGGAGATACGGGGAAGTGGGTTTGGAATTCTTAGGGGAATTAATATGCTGACTGATGCATACCATGCTTAGGGCATTAAGCCAAGATGGTGAATTTAGGTGGCATTAAGACACAATTATTTCTACAAGAGCCATGTGATAACCGCATGTTATGTTCTTTAACACGAGATTCAACATAAGATGATAAGTTATTACCATTTATCAAACTAGACCATTTATTCTACTCCATACACTGGGTAGTGGGTTATGCAAGTTACAGAAAAATATATCTTCCTATCCTGTTACCTTTAGATTATTGAAAGGATGCATTTACATTGAATCGTTGATCATAACTGTTGATATTTTCTCAGTTTTGAAAAGTCATTCCCCAAGCACTCTTACTTAGCAACTTAGTTGCATGGTGGCCTATTTATGAATATGCTAAAGAATTGTATACACTCTGTACAAAGCACTTCTTTCGTGTCTATTTAATGATTCTCGCCAGTCACAGTTTGCCACATTTTTATCTGCTGTAGTTTACTACATGGAATTCCTGATGTCTGGCAATGCAATTTTTCTCGTCTTCCCTGACCAACATCCATATGCAATGATCGTTTCAAGGTTGTCACAGTATACTAGGTAAACAAAATGCAGGCATTAGATAATCTTATATCTAAAAATGCAATTGGAAAACCTAAAATGTTCTTCTGTAATTCATCTAGTATGAAAACAGTAGATGTTATTATGAAACCTAGGGATTTCCTTGACGTGGCTTGTAATTGGAATATATTCTGCTATTATAACACTTGCCCACATTTCAAATCATAAAATGCATTTATATGATCAATTTACTGACATTTAGGCCTATTGCTCCTAGGTATGAAGCTACTGAACTACGTGATGGAGACAAAGCAAAATTCCTTGGAAAGGGTGTTTCGAAAGCTGTTAAGAATATTAATGAGAAGATTTCTGAGGCCTTAATAGGCATGGATCCTACACTCCAATCACAGATAGACCAAGCCATGATGGATTTGGATAAAACAGAGAACAAGGCAAGTGGTCCTGTTCTTGAAAACTACTTTTATTTCTGACTCTGGCTAAATAGGATTCTTTATGTTAAATGTACTTTATGTGCTGTCAAAAGGCTTGGGTTTCAATAAGGAACTGGTTTGCAGTGTCTGATTCAAATGTTCAAATTTATTGGCTTGCCATGAAGGATTAGACGAATTAAAATTGTCAAACGGGTGTTTCAATGAGGAATAAGCAAACCTTTCCATTTTGAAATGAACCCATCAATTGCAACACTATTGATGGCTGGAGCTTCATATTTTATGACAAGGTACCAAGGGCAACTGAAATAAAGAGGATGATAAAGAAATGTTGGAAGAGATTGCGTAGATTTGTTCTGTGCTCAATGTAGAGGGACCCTTTGGAGGAAGTTACTACTGGTAGGGAAAACATGAGTTTACCGAGTTGCCTTGTTTTAAATATTGGACGGGTCGGCCGAGATATCGTCTGATATCTCCTTTTTTGCTAACTATCGATACGATATGGGAAAATCGCTCGACATATCGTTTGCAGCAAAAAAACGGTTGATATTTGAAATATCGGTCGATAAGTCGCCTGATATCAACCGATAAATCGCCTGATATGAAATAACTTATTTATTGCATGATTGCGTGCAAATGTACATTATTTTTTACTGTCTTTGCATGCATATTACATTATTTTTATTAGGTAGATGATATTTATAACACTAAACTAACTTTTAATTATCAATATTTCATTATATATAGTGTCTGATATGAACGCCTGATATGCGCGTACCCGTGATATCTCCCCCGATATCCGATATGAAAAACCCTCATCCGATACGATCCCGATATCTGATATTTAGAACCTTGTTGAGTTGTCACAAAATTCAGTAATGACTGATCCTACGAGAAATTCCAGAATCTCCTACTTAAATATGTTGTCTTCTCTATGGGTGAATTTTGCATCCCTGTGGCTACAATTTCCCCATCTAGAGAAGAAAATGAGCTGACTGTCACTGCTAGATAAAATTTTCCATCCAAATTGCACCACCAACTTATTTTTTTCTAGTTATTTAGGATTAGTTAATTAGGTGATATCTTCATTATCATTTACGCCTTTTCTCATTAAAATGGGTTAGTTATGGGAAAAAGACTCCATGAAGGATTTGAAAAATTCGCAGGACCAACTATCAGCCTTCTTAATTGATGCTAAATTCTTGTCCAAGAAAACTATATGAAGGAGAAGGCTTACCTTAATTTCTAGATTGTGTAGGTAGGAGACACTTTTTGGTAATGCAATTTTAGCTTGTAGGACCAAGGATCAGCCAACCCCCCCCCCCCCCCCAAAAAAAAAAAAAAAACAAAAAAGAAAGAAAAAAATTTCTCCTAGACTATAAAGAAGGGGGGAAGATGAATTTAAAGATAGTTGTCAATTCAACTCTCTACCACATAGATAGAGGAACAAACAGAGTTCAAAGTGGAGTCGTCTCTTCGGGAAACGATACGAGTCGGAGACCTGAATCACACTTTTGGAAGTAATCGACCCGACTCGGGGCCGACTCGGCCGAGTCCCGAGATGACTGGGGACTACCCGACCAAGTCATCGTCGAGTCAGGTCCGAGTCGGGCCGACTGTTCTCCCGTGATCGAGGCTGGTTAAGAGCAAAAAAAATCAGATCGAGATCCGACCTACCTCTTCCTTTCGTCGTCATTATCGTTTGCCTCAAACGTCGTCGCCGCTGTGAGTTGCCATCGCTGTCGCCACCCCTAGGTCTCTCTTCCTCCGATCTCTCCCTCTCTATATCTCCCTCTCCTCCTTTCTTTCTCTTATGTCCCTCTCTCCTAGGGACAGAGAGGAGAGAGGGGAGGGTGAGGGAGAGGGGAGGGGGAGAGAGATCAAGAGAGATCGGTTGAGAGAGAGAGAGAGAGAGACCCGAATCAAAGGGAGGGAGAGAGGAGAGAGAGCCACACAGTGCCTGTTGTCGCTGCCTACCCGCCGTCGTCGAGATTAGAGGGGAGAGAGGCAGAGGGAGGAAAGAGGGGAGAGAGAGCCAGAGAGAGATGATTGGATCTGGTTTCTCTCTGTCTCTTATCTTTTCTTTTTCCTTTTTTTCAATTTTTTTGGTTTTCTCATATATGCCTCTCAAATCTTTCATATTTATAAATTTACCCTCGGAATCATTATATTTTCCACTTTCCCCTGAAAACAAAATTTATTTTGGATATGTGATACATAAAAATTGATGTTTACAATTTTTTAGAATTTTTGAACTTTTATGCAGCGTTTTGCGCGTATTGCTCGAGACTGATTCGAGACGTCATGACCGATGCGTCTCAGTGCCCGCCGAGTCGGCGACCGAGATCGCGACTTTGAACCATAGGAACAAGGTGATAGAAGACATTCCCATTGGTGTACGTGAGAAGGAATGAATATTGTTAGCAAATTGATATTATGACTTGATAAGTTTGGCGAGACCAAATAAAGTAGATGGAAGCAATTGGACTTAAGTATTATCTTTTTCTTTCTTTATTCTTTTTCTGGTGTTGTTTTTTTCTTTGTTTCTTTCCTTTGTGTCTCTGTGCGTTTGTGTCGTTCTTTTTGGGGGGTGGTGGTGTGCCGCGGGTGTGTGTGTGGATACATCTACTCTAAGAGATCCACATTCCCTAACCCATTCTATGTTTTGTTGTACTACACTTAGTTTCTCACTATGAAATGGACGAACCCTGATGATTTACATTAGTAAGCCACAAAGTGGACCCATCAGTTGAATGCAACGGACGGTGCCTTATTAAGCTCTTCATTCTCAATAGGAACCCAAGATAGTGTAGTGAGATGTGGGAAGCTAATAAGGGCTAATGAGCATGAGGGAAGGTGGGGTCAATAAGAACTTTAGATTAAAGGGAGTCCAAGCTATGTGTAGAAGCCATGAGGGATGGGGGTATCCTCAAAGCGTTTGGGAAAAAAACGGGTTCCAAGTCATTGGACATTGTGAAATAATCCTCCCGTGTTAGCTTCCACTGGCATGCACCTTACTGAGTTTTTTGAAAACCCTAATGGAACGAGATGTGTTGCACAAGTTCTTTTGTAAAAATTGAGATGTGCACAAATTGTGAAAAAGCTAATTTAATGGGCTAGGAATTGCTTTATATATTAAAAGTTGAAATATAAATATTGTCATTTTAAAACTTAACATCTTCGTAGTTACTGTACGGTCGATCTCCATCTTTTGCTTTCATCTGCTTTGTGTTTAAATTTTGCTTGCTGCAAAAGTATTCCCTGGCACCTGCTTTCCATTGAATGTGGATGTTCCCACGCACATATCTAGAATGCAACAAGATAAGCGACTAGAAAGTTTGGCATTTCCTGTTCATCTTTTGTTTCAAATATTCTTGATAGCTAGGGTTATTTTAATGTCACATAAAGCCTGTAGATCTACTTTGCCTATTACTAAGGTAAGATTGCAGTATTGTTTGAACCTTTATAAATAAATATCACTTTTCTATCAAACTACACAATTTTGGGAAGAGCAATACTAATTATTATTTGGATCTGTGGGGATTTTTCAATTTGGTCCAGTGTTCACTTATGATAGCTGGTGGATTGGCAACATACCAAGTGTCTATTGCTATATATTCTTTTTTTATCTAGTTGCTTATTTTTGGGAAGTGCACTAGGTTTGCTGATTATGCATTTTGAGACTTACAGTATTTGTATGATAATATTTTGCAACTCCTTTATCTGGCACATTGTGCATAATTCAGGAGTGAGAGAATCGTAGAGAAACATGTTGAGGATGCATAACCATTGTGCGTGTATGCAATAAAAAAAAAAAAGATATTATAGTTGTTAATTTCTGAGCAGATGGCATGTGGTTGACCCCAAAAGTTTGACATAAAGGCTTTGTGGTTGTTTACCTGGCACGTGAAGATTCTGCTTGGTTACGAGGCTATCATTTTGTTCTTAGATGTTAACTGAGATGAGCGCAAGAGAGCTGACCAGAGAAAATGGATTCAAATATTCAACATAGAGGGTTGGCATAAATGCTTTGTTGTCTTGTTGCAGAAGTAATCATGTTCTGGGAGCTGGATACATTTTACCATGATCCCCTTGTTGATTTACAACTCATCATACATTTTCATAGTATCTAAAAATAGGACAACTCATTTATCTGGAAATAATAGACATGCGGTATTTTACAGGCTGAACTTGGAGCAAATGCTATGTTGCCTGTGTCAATTGCTGCTTGTAAAGCTGGTGCTGCTGAAAAGGAGGCATGTATTTCATCTTTAATAAGTTGTTAATTTTCTCTTTTCGCATGATTTTGATTATTTTTGGTTGTATTTTGTTCTGCCAGGTCCCATTGTATAAACATATTGCAGATCTTTCTGGTAAATACGATCCAGTTCTTCCAGTTCCTGCCATTGCTGTCATCAGTGGTGGAAAACACGCTGGGAATAATCTGGCCCTTCAAGTATGACCTCTTATCAATCCAGGTTATAAATCTAAGTAATATATTTTTGTTCTGTTTTGCTGCAATGAGGTCTAAATGACAGCCATGCCAGAATTCTAACACAACTTGTGTTTAGCGGAGTCGGAACCCTTCTTATTCATTTCTCAGCATCAACTAGTTTCTTATCTATCCTAAAAAAAAGAGACGTATAGTATGTAATTGGTATTGTTGTGATGTATTAGATGAAAAACAATTTATCTACATTATCAACACAGTTCTTCCTTTAAATACTTAAGTAGGATTGATGACCCGACCAGCAAGTGGTGAAAAGTAGTCACTGTATTTTTATTAGAGTAAAGATATAGGGTTATGTAAATTCTGACGAGGTTTGTATCTGAAACGTAGCTCGAACTTTGCAAAGCCTAGATGTTCTATTTTGGAACCCAAAAAGGAAACACAAGATAGCATCAAAATATTTTGAAAATAGTGCTGTACTTTAAAATAGTTCAGCCCATGATGACTCTGTTTATGGACTACTTCCGTTAACTACTTACCAATCATCCTACATATGAAACCTCCTAATTCCAAGCCCTCCAGATCACGGTTCAAAGACTCGGCCGAGTCGAGTCGGCTGAGTCGTATCCGTCTCGGCCCGCTCCGAGACGAGTCCGAATCATGAGTTGGTCGACTCAACTCAAAGGAGACTGACTAGGCCGAGAATCGGAGTTGACTCGGTCAACTCGGCATTATGATGATAATTTTGTGCCTCATTGCAATTCAATGTGGAAATAACTACATTAGCATGTATTTATGAATGTAGTTTGTGTAATTTACTATACTGTGCATGTATTTTGATATGCTTCTACCGACGATGCGTGTATTTATACTTTCGCTTTATGTTTAGTGTGCTAGGTGATATATTTTGGACATGTGATACATGAATATGGATGTTTACATTTTTTTTAAGATTTGTCGTGATTTTTTCAGAATTTTTTTTAGCTTTCTATGTAGCGTTTTGCGCGTATCGCCCGATACCGATCCGAGTCGCCGAGACCGATCTGTCTCAGTGCCCGCCGAGTCGACGGCCGAGACCGCGACTGTGAACCATGCTCCAGATGTCTTCTCTTGCTCTATTGTATTTTGTCTTTTGCTTCACAGAAATCTATGCAAGTCTATTCAGATTGACCCAAAAGTCATTGGTGGCTCTCTAATCCCTAGTAATCTGCTCATTATGCTTTGATGTTTCGATGCACCTTCTTACTGAAGTTCACTTTTTGAACCTAATATCTGCATTAAGCATACATTTCATCCTTCCTTCAATGGATTTGCTTTGGCAATCAGAATATCGTAATCCTTAAACAATAAATGAGTAATTTGAGGACCACCTTTCGTTATTAGTCTAATGCCTCTATTCTTCAGTTTGCTTTTGTTTCGAGTGCTATGCCTCCATAGTTATGTCCATATTTCTTCATTTTCCTGTCAACGCCATATGTAAGTCTTTTTTGCTGCACCGCCATTGCCTATGCTTGTCTTCAATGGGCCTCACTTATGTAATATGATATGATGCATTTGTGCTAATATTATAATAATGATGGATAAAAAAGAAAGGAAGATTGGGTGGAGGAATAGTGTTGCGATTTATTACAATTGAAAAGATTGAGCTTGTAAACTTCAGCTGTGATTACATGCTTCATTTTTCACCGATTTTAACAATAGAGAATTTTAGCTCATAATATAGCACAATTTTGTTAGTGAACCTTCTGATGTAGGGCATGAGATAGATAATCTATCAATTTTTCCATGATACCACCTGAGCACCTGTGCCTGTTAAGTAGGGGATAACCCCCAAGTGTTTGAACATCAAGGAGGATATCCCTAACATAGGATTAACAGTTGAAGGAGGGATATCCTTAGTCAACTGCAAATTCTAGTCCCGTTGGAGATGCAAGTTTGTAGACCCCCTGGATACCTGTCCTTAACCTTTAATGGTCAAAGGGCTTCTCTGGGGTGTATCCGGTGGTTTGGGTTAACTCTGAATTAAATGAGGTTGTCAACATGAGTTATGTAAGCAACATTCATGTGGAATCAAATTTCTTGTAGACATTAGATTAACCTTAGTTCTATTAGCTAATAAATAGCTTGCTTTGTGTTTTTGTTTGCATGTGAACTGAGATCTGCAATCTATTTGTTTGGCTATCAAATCTCATTCTGCCGCCCTATTTTGTTGTTCTGCAGGGGAGAAGTGGGGTTCCAAGTTGTTTAAGGAGCTGTGTGCAACACGTATATAGTTAAGAGTAAGAATGTTGGGCCCAATATTTTTATCAACTTATAATCTACCAAAATATAAACTACTGATTCATAGAGTATTGCACTGAGTGTTTAATTAGCACACAAAGGAAATGATCCATTTGTGTTTACTAAAGAGAAATTGTCAATAAAAGTCCTCCAACTATTCGAGGTCAACTTAGATTCTAGGGTTTGGGCTCATGGATTTTAAGAGGACCAAATCTGGCAATAAAAAAAGAGTCGAGCACAAGTGGTGGTTCCAGATCAAGGATTTCAATTTGTTGAATTGCTTGAAGTGCAGTAGAATGGTTAAGATTAACACTATTGGCAATAGAAGAGAAGGCTCCATACAAACTCTCCTTTCAGAATGTCTACTTTCTTATGGTATAAATTGAGGGGAAAACTATGCAGGACTCAACTTGATCATCTTCAGTTGATTGTTATTCATGGCAATGGGCTGACTCAAATTTCATGTACCCCTGCGTTCTAATTTCTTTGGTTTTACTGCTTTGACTACTTTAATCAATCTGCTAGTTAATCTTTTTTCTGTAACCCGTGCCTGCTAGCAAGCTGAATCCCTTGACCAACATCCACGTCTAGCACATATCACAGCATATCTAACTCAAACCCAATCAGTCACTAATTTGAGGTTAGCTTTCAGATAAAAGTTTATCATTACTTGAACTTCTGGGAGTATTTGCCTATTTAATCACGTGTTCTAGTATGCGTGTCAATTATTAAGTGTTAAAAGTACTGAAAACAGAAAGCAATTGATTAAGTTTGAGAAAGATTACACCTTTAGAAGTAAAAGTAAGGAATAACACTGATCCAAGTATTCATCATCATTTCTTAGATAAGGGACTAAAAGTGCAGCTATTGTGGCTAGCACTTGGTTGTATTATAAAAACTTCTGTTGCCCTTGCTTACAGTGCTTGCTTGTTGCTGAAAAGTAAGTTTTTAGTGTTCATTTATTATTTTTCTCATGCATATTTCTCTAGACTGACTGTCTTTCACTTCCACTATTTTCCATTTTTGCTTTTTAAGGTTTTTAATCTAGGGTATGATTTTTTTTTTTGCCTTTTGGCTTGAGTTGTGTCTGTTGTCTATTAAATTCTTTGTAAACATTGGATATCTATCTTTGTAAACATTGGATATCTATCTAAGCATTGTTAAAATTTATTTTTGATCTCCATTATGTGCTGTGATTGAATAATAAATGAACCTAATAAGCAAGTAATGTATTTCAGGAAATCCTGATTCTTCCAACTGGTGCACACAACTTCGAGGAAGCTCTGCAGATGAGTTCTGAGACCTATCATCACCTGAAGGTAATTTCATGGAAAGATAAATACTGTTGGATAATTAATGGATCAGTTAATTTTCATAAAAGCAAATCATGCTTCACTACATTGCATAACATTTCAAGACTAGGATTATGAACATATTTTTGGTGTTAAATTGCTGAACAGAAGTAGATGACTGGTAATACACATTGGGGTCCTGTGGAACATACACTAAATTATCCAGATTAATTGACCAGTACCCATTATCTTGTTTGAGATGATTAAATTAGTATAAAATTATAAATAATTACATTATTAAAACAACCTTCACAGAAGTTTCTTTAAAACCCCTACTCCTTTGTGATCTTTTCACTATCTCCTTTTATATCTCTTTATATAGTGCAAACTCTTTAGAGGTGGTTGTCAGACTTCTGCATGGTTGTCCAATGCTTCCACTTAAAATATGAAAATATATAAACGAGGTGAGTTTCAACACTATTAAGGCGAAGGAAGAGTCATAGGCGGTTTGTCTACTTGAATTCATTGGAACCCAAAAAATGATGTCATTTATGAGCCTCCACAATCACACGTGCTATGCATATGCCAAAAACTAGTTCCATAGTATTGGGAAGCACTCTTTTTGCTGGCGCCTTGCTTGGTTGTAGATACATGATGACATTTTCCATTACTGAACCTTTATCAGTGAAGCTCTTTAGGTTTTCTTGAGTATGATCTCCACTCTGTTTTAAAAAGAGGTAGGTGCCTGTATTGGGCGTCCGCCCCTTAAAAAAAAAAAAAAAAAGGAATTCAAACCCCCCCACCTTGCTTCTTCGCCATTGTTGCCACCTCTCGCCGCTACCAGAGCACTCCTGCGGCCCATTGCCGCTGCCCTGAGTCCCTGCTGTCACCTTAGACCCTACCACATCGAGAGAGATGGTGAATGGGTTAGGGCGAAACCCAACTCATATATAGATGAAGTGGGTTGGGTCGGCCATGGTTTGTATAACTTAAACCCATGCGGCGGTGACTTGGGGCGGCAGCGGGCAGGCAGCAGGAGGCCTCCTGCGGTGGTGAGAGGCTTCAATGAAGGCGGAGAAGCTGTATAGGGGCTCGCTCGGTTGAAAACTTTATTTTATTTTATTTTATTTTTTAAAAAAATGGCTTTTTGCCTGGGTGCGCCGAGGTAGTGGTTCCACTCCCGCCTTCCGCATTCTGTAACATTGTCTCAACTCATTATAGTCCTAGAACATGTTAACCTCCATGGCTTCTATGTTTAACTGGACTTTTTGTAATCATCTTATTTAATATTTATTGGTCTTGAACCATCCGGGCATTCTTATGTTGATGACCTGTTTTACCATATGAACTAAATTGCCAAGACTTGTTTGGTATATGGTGTAGATTTTGTGGAAAAATTCTTATGGCTGCTTGAACCATGTACCTTTTGAACAATGTGTCAACATTTGCTGAAGCCAGTTTGAACTTGTAATGTAATCAACAAGAGCATCTTTTTTTTTTGTTTCATTTATCCCTACTGACTTCTAGATCTGTAACTGGGTAAATAAGATTAAAGAACTTGTAGATTTTCGGGGCCAATGTGCAGTGTTAGGTACTTATTTCCAAATTTTGAATGAGAAAATTCAAGGCCTGCTTGGGGACATGTAAGATTCAGGGCCTTCTAGCCAAAGCTTCCTGTTTGACAACCATTCTATTATGCTGATTATTGTTGTATGCTATTGTAGCTTGTTTGCCAGTTTAACCTTGCTTAACTTGGTAAAACAGGTTATTATTTCTGAGAAATATGGTTCAACTGGTTGCAATGTTGGTGATATTGGTGGTTTTGCTCCAAACATTTCCAGGTAAGTTGTTGAAGTGGAAACTGCTCCATTCTACAGAATATCACCATGTGCCTATTCTCAAGTTCTACAAACTTTCTGGATACTATTTTGAACTGAATCATAGATGCTTTTTTAGAGCATCACAAAAATTGTCATTCGACTGAAAATAGATTAGGACATTTTGATGCCTAATAGACTACGTTCAATAACTTAATGAAACATCGTATCTTCCTAATAGCAATATTTTATCAATTTAATTAATGTATTGTCTTCGTAATCTCAAAGTTTTGTCATACTTCCTCTGCTGAAGTCTGTTTATTTCTATTTGCCAGCTTTGCCGAGGGTTTGGATCTTGTTAAAGAGGCGATTGACAGAGCAGGATATAATGGAAGAATCAAGTTGGCAATAGATGTTGCTGCTACTGAATTTTGCATGGGTAAAACTATGCTCTATACACAGTCCTCATTTCTTAGCCACATCCTGTAATGTTATATGGGAATTCGTATCGTATGCCGCGAGCATATGCTATCCATTTGTTCACGATTTCCATTGTTATTACACATCCATGCCTTTTGTTTTAAGTTCTTAACTGTATCATATAGTTCTACTGTATATTTTTGTTTTTCTTTTTGTTCATTTGAGGCACTAAAGGATTAATATTACCCTGATATCTTGGACTAACTCACATTTTACATTCTGATTAGGAAAAAAGTATGATTTGGACTTCAAAACACCTAATAAATCTGGACAGAATTTCAAAACAGGAGAAGATATGATTGAGATGTATACCAGCCTTTGCACAGGTATTTATGTGATCTCCATCTGTATACATGTATATAAAGTAGGTGAAATCTGATACACAGTTTCCTCTTAATAACTAGATTATTCAGTTGTCTCCATTGAGCAACCATTTGACAAGGATGACTGGGAACACACGAAGTCATTCTCTGATCTTGGAATTTGTCAGGTCTGTCATGCTTTATGAAAATTTCCATGCTAAGATATTCAGCTCCTGACAGAACAGTTTTGCAGGTCGTAGGAGATGACTTATTGATGTCAAATCCGAAGCGTATAGAACGTGCAATAAATGAATCTACTTGCAATGCTCTTCTCCTCAAGGTATTTCAGATGGAAGGAATGAGTTTCTTTTAGCTGCATATTTAGTAAAATTGTAGCTTTCTTTAGCAGTCAGAAAATGTAATCGAAACTTGATATCTTTTAATGTTGTTTCGATAATTTAAATCCAATTGATTTTTTTACTTTAGACATTTCTTGTTGTTTCAAGAATGTCGATATTTAATTTTTTTTACTTTAGATTTTAAGCAAGGACAACAAATTCAGTCCACAATTGTTGTTCTTCTTCTTCGTCCTTGTCCTCATCCTTCTCATCACCATCACCATCATCATCATTTCTTCTCCTTGTTGTCGGCTAAGAATTACTGGCTCAGTTGGCTGTCTTGTATGAGTGCATTCTTTTTCAATTTTTTCCTTAACCTTGTTATCTTTGGAATTATGATAGAACTCATCATTTACCTTCAGATAAATCAGATTGGAACTGTCACAGAGGCTATAGAAGTTGTGAAGCAGGCAAAGGATGCTCAGTGGGGAGTCATTGCATCTCATAGATCTGGTGAAACAGAAGATTCCTTTATTGCTGATCTAGCAGTTGGTCTTGCCACTGGTCAGATCAAGGCTGGTGCTCCTTGCCGCGGGGAGCGGGTAATGAAGTACAATCAGGTGTGTGTTCCATTTTTTTTAACTCAAGTGTCGCTGTTGATGTGCATTAGTTTGAGATTTTGGCTTCCTATACATTCCACTTTGACCACTCTTACCTCTGATTCTGTTCAGCATCAGGTAAGAAGGTAGCATCTCTTTATGTGTGCTACCACAGAATCAAAGGAGTGGGTCTACAAGTAGTTCTGAATGAATGATTGCAAAGACGAAGGTCTGCAATCATTAACTAAATGATTCCATAATATTTTCTCCTATATTTTGTGAATGCCTTGATAGCTGAAGATGGCCTTCAGGCTATCACGAAATGCTCCACCAGACCTGCTATTTCATTTTGTTGTCATATGCTTAGGTTTTTTTTTTTTTTTTTGTTTGAGTTTGCCACTGCCATGGCCCGTTATAGATTTATTCACTCTGTATAGAACTTAATGTCAATACATATGCTGGATTCCCTCACCACAGTATCATGATTCTTTTAAAGTTCAAATTGATTTAGCCTGTTTGTTTGCTCTACATTCTACCTACTTTATAAGAATTACTACAAGTGCGGGGAGATTCCATAATAGCTGACTTCAGTATGTTTAAGCTGATGTTGATTTCATGTTCTCGTGTTAGATGACTGAGTTGTATTTATTCTATGTTTTCTCCTAACAAATTGTATTGATGTGAAACGGTGCGTGCGTATCATGTAGGAAATCAATGATATACTCAAACTCGTTACGTTTCACCAAATAGGACAATGTTCGGCAGGAAAGTAACTCAAAACTAATAATGTTGCAAATGGATTTAAATAAGATCACAGGTGTAGCTTTGCACATCTCTAATCTCAATCGAATTAATAACAATACCTACATTATGCAGGGTAAGTTCTAAAGTCAATGTCAAATCTAGGCAATCACAAGTTACAAATTCACACATCTCACGATATAGTGGATAGCATGGAATAAAGATAATACTTTAGAGATGATTTAACTGATGCGTAATCCACTAATAATTAGATTGCTTTGAAATAACTCACAGGGGAGCTTCTGGAATGTATATGAAGTCTGAATAATTGTCTGAATATACGATCGCGAAGAACTCGCTGTTGTGCTCTAATAGAAGTGAAATTGGCTCGATCTCAGGTTTGAAAAGCTCGATCTCAGGCATGAATCTTCAAACTGAAGGACTGATGTGAGCGTTGGGACTGTTATGTTGATGCTGCTGCACTACCACTGTGTTGGTGCTACTGCTACTGCCGGGACTGCTTGTTGCTGCTGCTGCTGGACTTCTTCTTGTTGCTTCTGTTGTTTGCTGCTGCTGCTGCTGCTTGTTGCTATTGCTTCGCTGCTGCTGCTTGTTGCTGCAGGCTGCTGTCGTGCTGCTGCAGTTGTTGCTGGGGCTGATGCGAGCTGCTGCTGAATGCTATTGTTGCCTTTGTTGTTGCTACTGTTGTATGTTGCTGCTGCTGTGACTGTAGTGGAGCAGGAGTGTTGGGAGAAAAAGAAGAGACTAAAGAGAGGTGGGAGAGGGAAAGGAGCTATACATGCAAGAGGGGAGTAATTTTCTTAGCTTTTCTTCATCATCATTCAGAAAAATTGAGTACATCATTGCCTGTTAGGCTACAGGTTCAGAACTACCAACTACCCACTATTTCAGATAACTACCCCACTACTTCAACTACACACACAACTGAAATACATGCAAATTTCAAAGAAAATACAAGTAAAATACAAAAACAAATACAACTGAAATATAATAAAAGTAGTGCTAAGATGTTCTCATCAATTCTCTTTGGGTGGAAAAGAGCTCGACTCTGTCGAGTCAAATGCAGAACTGCTCTCATATTGCTATAAGTTTGTTTCTCACATCTCAGATTACTAGTCAAGTTGCACCATAAATTTATCATCTAAAATATTATCAATTTTTTCTACTGTATAGGATGAATATCGAGAGTGGGGAAGTGAAGGACTCTCAAAAATTGGATCAATAAGGCTCATCAGCGAATTGGTTGTTTATGGATAATCAAGACGTAAATCACTTAGTCTTCAATATTGAAAATAGAATTGATGCCAAATCTATAACATAAGTATTGTCAGTTAAATTCTTTTAAAATTTTGAAAAGTCCAGCACTACAGGCATGCAAATCTTTAACAGTTTCTTAGAGAAACCATTTCGGACGAATCTGAGCTATCACAAAATTGTCAACACTAAAAGTTTTAAATTTCTTTCCTGATGTCAGATCATAACTTATAGTTAGTGTTGCTTGTTCAAATATATCTCTGATTTCCCATCTGTAGAACTTGCATGTGCGTGACGAAATATGATGCAGATTCAGATGTTTAGACCTAAAATGCAGACTCAGAAACTCTATAATGAAGTGCAGTAGAGAACTTAACTTAGTGTCTATCATTGCTAAAGAGTCTTCCAAAAGATAGCTAGGGAACTTTGACACTCTATTAGATATTAAAGTGTTAGGCACTTGGTTCAGTGGTCATCAATGCACTCGACCTCGATTAAAAGGGATTATCAGGCGAATCATCCTAACTGTATGTGACAATTTACCTGTTATTTTAACGACGTCAAGTGAGATTCTAACAGGTAAATTTTGAAGAAACGCACATCTAGGTTTAAACCGTAAGGGCCAAAAGTTTATGATATGTAGAGCATTAGTTTCTTCAATAACAGTACCCTTAAATCTTTGGATATAGATTGACCATAGATGGTAAAATCTTTGATCTGTCTTACATCTTTTGTCACTATATAATTTCAAAACTTGTCCTCATAGACATGGGTGTTTATTGGGACAAGAAATTATGGTTTACCCTCTAGTGACAACTCATCAACATGCCTTTCAAATTCAGTTTTCTCGGTAGAATTCGACCTTGGGTGTGGTAAGTCGGGAAGGCTAGCTCCTAGTATTAAGTCAACGACATGATGGATGTCGCCTGTCGGTGGCAGCTTACGCATGAGGTCTTCAGACAAGACGTCATCAAGCTCCGTAGTCACATGGGTGACTTCGAGGAGAGACGAAGTGCTGTTTTCAGGAAAGATATCAGACAAAGTGCTGTTTTCAGGAAAGATATCACTGAACTCTGTAGTCACTGAGGTGACTTCGAGAGGGATCGGAGTATTATTTTTAGGAAAGACATGAATAGACTATGTGGTCATTGGAATCACCTTGAGAGGAGTCGAAGTACTGGATTCCTCAATATTACCACCCATGTTCTCTTTGTCAGAGTTAAAATCTTTTGGTTCTTTCGCCTGGTAAGTAAACTCTTTAGAGTCAGACTCTGTGTTTGTTACATACAGTTTATCAATGACAACTCTGACTGGACTTGGTGTCTGCAGTAGAGGAGGAAGGTGCTAACGACCCATGGTTCACAGTCGCGGTCTCGGCCGCCGACTCGGTGGGTACTGAGACGGATCGGTGTCGGTGACTCAGATCAGTCTCGGGCGATACACGCAAAACGCTACATAGAAAGCTCAAAAATTCTGAAAAAATCACGACAAATCTTAAAAAAATGTAGACATCCACATTCATGTATCACATGTTTAAAACATATCACCTAGCACACTAAATATAAAGTAAAAGCATAAATACACGCGCCGTCGGTAGAAGCATATCAAAATACATACACAATATAGTAAATTGCACAAACTACATTCATAAATACATGCTAATGTAGTTATTTTCACATTGAATTGCGACGAGACACAAATCATCATCATATTCATCTCTGTGGTAAGTAGATAAACCGATACTAGTGCTCGTAGATTTCTCAAGTTATGGTCTGTAGTCATGGACATATATCATACCATAATGTTGATCTGATATCAAATTCAACATTTGCATATGACCTTTAAAACTATAAGTTCCTCCATCAGCACTATTGTTGCCCTTATTATTGTCATCATCGCCACGCCGCCATCATTATCATCACCATCTTCACCATCATCACTACTATAACTAGATAAAACCCTCACATCTTCACCACCACCACCACCACCATCTACTTCTCTTATACCTCGGAGGGGGGAGAGTGAGGAGAGATCAGAAACTGGGAGAGAGAGAGGGAGAGGGGGGAAGGGAAAGAGACAGAGAGAGACGGGAGATGGAAAGGGGGAGAAAGAGAGCGGGTTAGAAAGGGAGGGGGAGAGAGAAACAGAGGGAGGAGGGAAAGAGACACAGAGAGAGACGGTAGATGGAGAGGGGGGAGAGAGGGGGGGAGAGCGGGGGGGAGCGGGAAAGAGACAGAGAGATCACTTGGGACTGGGGAGGAGCGGTCGGCAGCGATTGGGCGGCGGCGGAGTCCAGATCTGAGCGGCAACGATCAGGCAGCGGCAGCGATCTCCAGATCTGAGCGAGTTTCTTTTTTATTTTTCTTTTTTTCTTTATACCTGTTCGTCACGGGTGAATATACGTTTCGAACCGACTCGACCGAGAATCGGAGTCGACTCGGCCGACTCACGACCGATTCGGCCGAGTCGATCGAGTCAACTCCGATTCTCGACCGAGTCGGTCTCCTCTGAGTTGAGTCGACCGAGCCAACTCCGATTCTCGGCCGAGTCGGTCATCTCTGAGTTGAATCGACCGACTCGTGACTCAGACTCGTCTCGGAGCGGGCCGAGACAGATACGACTCGGCCGACTCGTCTCTGACTCGGCCGAGTCTTTGAACCATGTGACGACCAGAGCAAACAACGACACTAGGAGTTGACAGTAAAGGAGGAAAGGGCTCTGGATTTGTTACAGGTGGTTTGTTAACTTTAGTTACTTTGACTGGACTTGGACAGTTAATCGCAACATGCCTATAATCCTGACATTTGTTACCCTGAATTGCCGGATGATAAGAGGTGGACTTGAATGCTTGATCCAACCTAATTATGCAACTTAAAATTTCATCTATCTTTTGGAGAATTTTAGAGTTGGTGTCCATATTAGCAGTTTGGGATTCATTAGCCATTTTTTTATTTTTATATATATATTTTTATGCAAGAAAAAGAAAAAGAAAGCACCAATTTTCTTTTTTTTTTTGAAAAATGCCTAAAGAAAAGATATTTTTTAATCTAATGCTTCCTGTCTAAACTTGACTCTGATACCAAACTGACGTGAAACGGTGTGTGCGATCATGTAGGAAATCAATGATATACTCAAACTCGCTACGTTTCACCAAATAAGACAATCTTCGGTGGGAAAGTAACTCAAAACTAACAATGTTGCAAATAGATTTAAATAAGATCACAAGTGTAGCTTTGTACATCTCTAATCTCAATCGAATTAACAACATACTTATATTATGGAGAGTAAGTTTTAAAGTCAATGTCAAAGCTAAGTAATCACAGGTTAGAGATTTACACATCTCACGATATAGTGGATAGCATGGTATAAAGATAATACTTTAGAGATGATTTAACTTATACGTAATCCACTAATAATTAGATTGCTTTGAAATAACTCACAGCGGAGCTCCCGGAATGTATATGAAGTCTGGATAATTGTCTGAATATACGATCACGAAGAACTCGCCGTCGTACTCTAATAAAAGTGAAATTGGCTCGATTTCATGCATGAATCTTCAAGTCGAAGGACTGATGTGAGCGTTAGAACTGCTGTGTTGATGCTGCTGCACTACCACTGTGCTGGTGCTAATGCTGGGACTGCTTGCTGTTGCTACTGCTGCTGGACTGTTTGTTGCTGCTGCTGCTGCAGCCAGCTGCTGCTGTGCTACTGCAGCTGATGCGAGCTGCTGCTGTTGAATGTTACTACTGCTGCGTCTGCTGTTGCTGTTGTTGTATGTTGTTGCTGTTGTGCCTGTCGTGGAGCAGGAGTGTTGGGGGAAAAAAAAAGAAGAGACTAAAGAGAGGTAGGAGGAGAGGGAGAGGAGCTACACATGCAAGAGGGGAGTAATTTTCTTAGCTTTTCTTCATCATCATTCAGAAAAAATTAAGTACATCATTGCCTTTTAACAGGCTATAGGTTCAGAACTACTAACTACCCACTATTTCACTAACTCCCCACTATTTCAACCACACACACAACTGAAATACATGCAACTTTCAAAGAAAATACAAGTAAATATAGAAACAAATACAACTGATATATAATAAAAGTAGTGCTAAGATGTCATCATCAATTGTATTCTCTTCATTTTTGTGCAGTTACTTAGAATTGAGGAGGAACTTGGTACCCAAGCTAAATATGCTGGAGAAAACTGGAGATTGCCATGATGAGTACATGTTCTCAATAAAACAATTTTGCTGATTAAAGGACAGTTTTGAGGTGCTCAAAATTTGCTGCTTGCTAGCTATCATATGATCCAGCACTTGATGTTGCTTGCTCTCTTTGGGATCGACTGCTATATATGTTGAAGCGCTGAACTAAGTGCGCTCTGTGCCCCATACATTTTCATTCAACTGGTGCTGATGCAAGACGAATCCAGAACCAATGTACTGTTTTGCTTTGTCAAATGCTATTCATTTGTGGTGACTTTTGGCTTGTTTTTGAAAGTTTTGTTCTCTTCTTTCAGAATGCATTTTGATCAAGAGTGGAAATGGCAAAGTTCATTTTAATTTCAGCCTTTGGCATATTGGTTCTGTAATCTCGTACCACAGTATTTGGAAGTTTTTTTTCGCAGAAAATATTTCAGAATTTTTATGTAAATGCAGCTGCAGTTTAAAACAAATGTTTTTGTGCAACTACTAAAACCATGAAAAAAACCCACCGGGAGAGTGTGCCCGACACACTGCCTCCTGAAACTCTGGCTGGTCACAATCGGCATTTTCAGGCAGGGTGAAAATATGGTGCCACCGTGCCAAGCTATATGCAGCCCATGATACGAATAAAACATTTCCAGATTCTAGCACAAGTTTATTAGGATCATTGAAAAACGATTAAACTTTTATGTGTCTCAACCTAGGCATTGATGTTTGTTTCCATGAATTTAAATTTTTGTTTCGGTAAGCTAAACAAGAGTATAAAGAGCTCAAAAACCAAACGGCAGCAGCCTTTTTTCACGAGATGCAGCTTAAAATTATATGTAGGGGCTGTTTGGATGCATAGGGATGTGAGAAAGGGAGAAACATCATTTCTCACTTTTATTGTCGATCCAATGACCGAAAAAGAAAAATGAAAAAAATCTCTTTATTTAAGTGTTACAATTAATTTTATAATCATATAAATCTCATTTATAAGAAATGATAATTCAAAACAATTAATTTTGTTACAATCTAAATTTTTTTTATAATTAATTTTTATTTTAATATTTTTTTGCGATCAATTTTATGATCAACTTTTTTACTTTCACTTCTATATTACCATTCAAAAATCGAAAAAGACATAATATTTTTTAAAACTACACTTCCCAACAATATTCAAATACCAAAAAACTCACTAACCAATTCTCAAATTCTAAAAGAAACTATTACTACTTTCTCACTTTCACCCTAGATTTCATCCCTAGCTAAACAGCCCCGTGAGCTCATGCTCAAGCAAACAACAAAACCCCAGCTCAGCTCATAGATCTTTGCCCACCAATCAAACCACCAATGAAAAAGCAACTAAACAAACAGACTTAAAGATCTTTGCATTCATCTCCAATGCATAAGAATTCCAAAAATGCAATCAAGTTGCCAATTAGATTGCTGCTCTTGCCGAATAATGGAAGCCAGCAAATTAGTGAGACAGCAACAAATGAAATAAAACAAGTCAACTGAAAAATATTAAAAATCCCTCGAAACTACAAACACATCACCCGTTCCAACCTCCCCCATTCCCCAACAGCAGTCAGCCTCTTTCAAATAATTCTCTCTTGTACTCCCCCAGATTTAAAAAGGATGCAATACCGTCCATAGAAAGTGTGTGGAACAATGACACAGAGGAAGCCTATGGTTTCATTTCCTCTTCATCATCTTCAATCTTCGGTGCCAAGTAGAACCGAATGTAGCCCATGTCAGCAATCTTATACTCTACAACCACCGGCAGCTCAGAGGAAAGACTGATGGTCACCGTCTCAGACAGAGGCGTTGCCTTGGTGAAGGAGTTCATGTATCTCAGCGCAAAAGTCAGCGACACGGGCTCATTCATCTCGATCACGGTAGCTTCCTCTGGCTGTAAAAATTCAAATAAATCAGCCACAATATGAAGAAACTAGGATTAAATAAAAAAACATTATAAGACAAAATCGACACCTTGTCAACACTTGTGTTCTGCCTGCAAACAATGTTAGCGCTGCCGATATCTCCCCTTGTAGAAAACTTAACACCTTCCTTGGTCACTGAAATAACAACTGCCAAAACCAAAAACAAAAGAATATGTTGTAAAAACAAGCGAGTAAAAATTCAATCTTTGGGGAAAAAATCGAGCAGTATTGATACCAGTGTCCCCAATGCTGCTGAGATCCTTGCAGATCCGAGCAAACTCAGATGATGGCATCCTCACGATTGCCTGGTACTCGGCGTCTGGGATGCCAAGATGCTCGCTATCAATGTCCATGAGCTTCATCTCAAAATCAGAGATCCTGTCTTGATCTAATCAAAACCAAATTCATCAATCTAATTTCACATCATTAGAATGCACAGAAACAAATATCTCAAATCAACAAGAACAGCCTCCCCCCAACTGGTCTTAGCTAGTGAGGCAAATAAGCAAACACCTAACGTGCAATGTCCTCCTATGTCTCAGGGGGGAAAATCACAGAAAAAAAATGGGGAAAAACTTACTGGGGGTTTCGAACATGAAGGTGACGGTGTCGCTGCCGTCGTCAGCCTTGATAGTGATGATGTCATCATTGCCGGCGCACTTTAGCATCTTGGACATGTTGTTGAGGTTCATCCCCATGGAGAGGTTGCGGTCGCAGCGATAGTGCTCGAAGCCCTCGGATCGGAGGAGGAGGGCGACGAGGGCCACGTGGCTGGAGTCCATGGCCTGAAGCGAGAAGCCCGAGGAGGAGCAGTCGAAGTTGGCGTCGGTGACGAGGTCCTTGATCGATTCAAGGACTTTTTTGAGGAGAGAACCCTGAACAAGCCTGAGCTCCAACATCTCGCCGTCGTTGTGACTCTCTCTCTTTTCTTTTTGTGAAATTTTCTTTTTCTTGATTGATTGGAGAAGGAAATGGGAAGGGGAGAAGAAGGGGGATCGCAGATTATTAAACACAGGCGACGCCGACGGGAGGATGCTTTTGGCGGAAAGCATTCGTTTTGCGCGCCAAGTTTTTGCGGCAAATAAATGGGGGAAAGGACCAGTAAATTGACGAAAATTGCCGCGTAGACAAAAAAAAAAATGTCACCAAAAAAAATCAGTAGGCCCTCTGAATTTTATCAGAGCCTGGCCCGTTACAATAAATTTTGAAAACGATCCGCAGCCCAACTGAATTTATAAGTGCCAGGCCAGAAACCAACTGACCAAAAAAAAGCCCAAGCCAACTTAATTTATCAGAAGCAGGCCAGACACGCAACTGAATTATACAAAAGAATCTCAGGCCCGAAGCCAAAAGTGGCCTTTACAGAAAACATGCCCAGGCCCAAAGCCCACTGGATTAAAATTAAATTAGGAACTGAATTTTATCAGAGCCACGACCGAAGCACATCTGAATTAAAAAAAAAAATCGGAACCTAACTGAATTTATCAGAGCTGGCCTGAAATCCAGGCCCCAAGCCCAACCGGATTTAGAAAATAAGCCCACGGTCGTAGTCTAACTGAATTTTAAATAAAAATTAGGCAGGCCCAAATCGAAATGAATTTTACTATAAAAGCCAGGCCTAACTGAATATCATAAGCCCAACTGAACTTTATCAGAGCCCAACCAAACTGGGAATTATTGGTGTGCACAAAGAACCCTAGCTGCTGGAACCATACAGCTCGATATCAAGGAACTAATGTATCATGACCCAGGCAATAGATTTGTTAGTCATAAAGGACCTGAAGAGATTATTACAGTTTTCTCAATCACTCAGTGTGTTAGCCAGCCGTATATGGATCAAATAGCACATCCACTAATGTGTCCTGAGATTAATAAAATGACTCTGGCAAGGGAAATGGATGAAATGATGCCTGCAGCAGAGGATGCCCGCGTGGTTGGCGGGAGAAATAGTACAGCATCCATGGGAGCATTTGAAGCAGGACTCGTGACATGCATGTCCTTCAACAGTCACCTATAAAATCCCAAAGCAACCGGTTGCAGTCGTGAGTACAAGGGGTTAATTTTACTGCTACTGTTACTGTTTTCTCAGTCATAAAAAATTTGCACACAGTACAGTTTTTTTATCCCCATTAGTGAGGCACAGATTGATAACTATAAGCAACCAATCACAACTGGCCAAGTTGGATATTGGAAGTGAGTCCTGCAAAATGGTTCATTTCTTCAACTTTCTATTTTCTAATTGTGAAATCTATTACATTTCAATGTTTTTTGCAATCATTTTTATTCTATTATCCACTTTTACTGCTATAAAAACATCTTATATTTTTGTCTAAAGCGAATCTCAACCCTCATTTCATAAGAAAATATCTCAACCTTAAATTTAATTAGATACAATTTAGAAAACATTAGAATACAAAATAAACCTCTTTTTAAATTCATCTAATAACATTTCGTTGAACACGTGCACATTTTAAAAACATAAACCTTGAACTATTTACAGGTGCCGCATTGAATCCATTTTCTTCCCCCCACAAAAAACACCCAAAAAAAAGAAAAATGATGAAGATGTCCGACGACGCGTCCTTCTTCTCCGGTGCCCTCGTCTTCTTCTGCGTCTCCGCCGCCTTGAACATCATCTCCCTCCGCTTCAAGGCCGCCCCCTACGGCGGCCGGCACGCCCGCCCGGGAGTGGGCCCTACCATCCCCCCTGCCCTGGCCTGGTTCCTGATGGAGTCGCCCACGCTGTGGGTCACGCTCCTCCTCTACCCCCTTGGCCGACACCGGCCCACCCACTCTCTCTCCTCGTCATCTCTCTTTACCTCCTCCACTACTTTAATCGCACCATCATCTACCCCCTCCGCCTCCTTATCCTCACCCGCACCGGCACCCAGAGAAAAGCCCAGCCGGGGTTCCCGATCTCCGTCGCCCTCGGGGCCTTCGTCTTCAACCTCCTCAACGCGTACCTTCAGTCCCGATCGGTCTCTCACTACACGGAGTATGAGGATGGGGGCGGGGTGTGGATCTGGGTGCGGGTTTTGGTGGGATTGGGGATTTTCGCGTGGGGGATGGGGGTGAACGTGAGGTCGGATCTGGCGCTGCTGCAGCTTAAGAAGGAAGCGGGAGGGGGTACAGGATACCGAGGGGCGGGTGGTTCGAGTGGGTGTGCAGCCCCAATTACATGGGGGAGGTCGCGGAGTGGATGGGTTGGGCGGTGCTGGCCTGGTCGCCGGCGGCGCTCGGGTTCTTCCTTTTCACGTTCTCCACTCTCTTGCCGAGGGCACGTGCGCATCTCAGGTGGTACAGGGAGAAGTTTGGCGACGAGTACCCCAAGTCGAGGAAGGCGATCCTGCCATTGCTCTGTTGAGTCCTTTTTTTTCTTCTATCTTTTTTCCAAGTTTCAGTGTGTGATGTGGTGATTATTTTCTTATGAGTCTCATCCCTTATTAGATATGTCTAATATAATTTTTTTTTATTAGAAAATAAAAAAAATTAAAATATAAAAGTATAAATATAAAAGTATCCTTCTAAATATATCCTTTGCACATTAAGATGTACGAGTATTCATAATTGTATAGTTTTATATTTACAAAAATTAAATGTTAAGATCATTTATTTGCGCATCAAAATTTTTGTATTCATATCGATCATGTGGCTTTTACATTTAAACCTTCCAAATTAATTTTTTAACATGTATACCTCCAAATTAGAATTAATCATTTTCTTTTTTGGAGTTGAAAATTGAACTTAAATATATTCATCTAAATATGATATATTGATCCAGTTAAAGTTATAATACACTAAAATTTACAAAGGAAAAATTCATTTATCCTCAAAATACTATATTTCATATCTACATCTTAAATAACTATTCAGAATACTATTTCTTGGAATACCTCATTTTCATAAACATTACTAACCACGCATTTAATATAGCAATTAAAATATTAAAGCATATTATAAACCAATATACTAAATAAATACTGATTATGTATATATTCTATGCATTTAAATATTTCAACATTTTAAAATTATGTTTGATTTATTTTTCCACAAACGCTACCAATAAACCTAAATTCACAATATATACACAAATAACTAAATTCATTAAACTCTTCATATTTTTATTCTTTCAAAACTAAGTTTTATTTTATATTAACACCTCCTTTAGTAATAAAGGAATAGAGACCGAACATCTCACAAAATATTGATTAGTTACAATACTATACGCAATCACTGAAGAAATAGAAAACAAAAAACAAAAAAAAAAAATTACAAAAACAGTTGAAAAAAGCTCGATCTCCATAAATTATACTTATATGAAAATTTAATCTTCAAAAAAAATTTGACAAAAGAATATGAATCACCTTAAAAACTTATACTATGCCATATATATTGACTATTAATTTCACGTATAAGTCATTTACAAAGCTAAGTTTCCACCACCGTGGAGGAGGAGGCGGGTGCCGGCCGGTCGGTTTGCATCGTTGACAGAGCGATATACTAGTATAAATATTCTTTATTTAATTTCTCGAGCCTACAAATTTGCACATTTTTAGTTCTAAGTGCACGTGTATTTGCACATGCCTCAATTCCAGTTTTCTTCATTTAAAACCTCAACCTTTTATCTTCTTCAGCCCAAATCCCAAACCCTAACCATCTTATTCATCCATGAATAATAACCATGATCCCTATCTCAAGCTCTCACCCAATTTCCCTCTGCCAGGAAGCGAGGCCGCTTGCTGGATCAACTTGCCTCAGGTATCAATCTCATTAATTTTTATTAATTTGTGACCAGTTTGATCTGCTTAGTTTTTTCAATCGATTTTATATATACATGTGGGTAGAAACACAGATTTGTTAGCACGTATGTGTGGATATTGTAATTACCGGATCATTGAAATATCATCCAACACGCGAAATTTTGATCTGATATAACCAATACATACACGATATTACTGATATGATGAGATCAAAGCGGTCCTGGAACGACTAGTATTGTCAATTCCAGTACCAAGATCCTACGAACGATACCGAGATTTCGAACTATGGTTTAAACCCTAGGACCAGATCAAGTGAGAGCGCACACAACATTTTACTTAAATCCTATATGCAACATGCTTCTAATCTCACATGCCAAGTCTTGGATTTTTTTTGTACAATACCATCTTGACAGTGTCAGAGCTAGTAGTTTTGCCAAGTAGCACAAGGTTCGAATGTTACATGCTTTGGTGCTTCAAATGTGGAATGTCCCGAACTCGCGTGTACAGAGAGGTTGTTGTGACGTATATACGTTGGTCGGAAATACTCTTATATATATACGCTAAGCATCAGTACAGATAAGAATTAGAGTACGAAAGTACGTGGTGCATTATATATTCCAACATACGAGTACAATTACAAAGTTATCATAGGATGTGACACAATATTACATGAATATTACATTAGCGATAGACGCAAATGCGAGAATACAAAGAGATATATACAATTATGAGCAGTACAAAAAGCGCTCACGAGTTATAAAGGAAAACTTAAGAGACGAGTAGGGGGCTTGGAAGGATGGGAGCCCGGACGGTCAACGTTGATCCACAATGCTACTGCTGCGCAATTCTGATCACCACAAAGTCCACCACAGTCCAAACTCCGGGATCTAGACATGCAGATCTAGGATTGTTAGAAGCAACCGAACGAGTGGTAAGACGAGAACCAAATGGCGTGCAGGGACATGCATATATGTATCAATAAATCCAAGTCAAAACATGTATTGAAAATCGTATCGTGAGTACATGCATACACAAGTGTGCAATGAGACATCAAGTAATATGTTAAGTACAATTATGAACAAAACTAGTTATACAAACTCAGACTTTGAATTTATAAGATTGATACGTCGAGGGGATAATCTAAACAAGAAAACTCTCATCTATTTACCATATACCCCATCTGGCCATCATCTGATTCATATTGTTGGCCCAAAGCCCATTAACCCTAGTTTTGATGATAACAAAACATATATAGTTATGTTTTTAATAATTTTGTTTAGCAAAATTTCAGTTTAACTCTTTGTTGCATATCGGGCCCACAGAACTCAGTCCAGGCCTGCTCTCGGCCTGACCTGGCCGAGAGCAGGCCTCAATTTTTTTTTTTTTTGTGTGTGAGAATTAGGCTGGCTCAAAAACTAAGCCCGGCCAGGCCGAGAGCAGGCCTCAATTATTTTTTTTTTTTTGTGTGAGAATTAGGCTGGCTCAAAAACTAAGCCCGGGTACTGTCTGCACCGGGGTCGGGCGGCCCAAAGCCCTGCTCTCGGCCTGGCCGATAGCAAGCCAATTTTTTTTTTTACTGGCCTGGACCGGTGGCGGCCCAGGCCATTGGGCCTGGCCAAGAGGGGGGAAGAGGGGGGCGGGTCTGCACCCGGGTTGGGTGTATATTTGGCTGCACAGAGCTGCTCTCGGCCAAAGGCGGAGAGCAGTCTACTATTTTTTTTTTTTGTTGAGAATATTTTCTTCTCTTTATATATATATATATATATATATATATATATATATATATATATATATATATATATATATATATGGGGTTAATGTACCTCAGCCTGCGGGCTGAGAGAGTTTTCTCAGCCTGCGGGCGTGGCAGCATCACCGCCCCACATCTGTTAAAAAATTTGGCGGACAAAATCCTGTAAAATCCCGCCCAATTTAATGCCAGTCACCTCAACATTGTATTTTCCGAAAATACCCTCCATCACAACCTTTTACCTTATTGTAAAAAAAATAGTCTTCCAAAAAAATTTACAGCTCTAAAACTTCAACCGGCGGTTCTGATCCAATTAGTTCTTTTCCTTCAAAAATTTCATCCGTTTTTAAAAAAATTATTTGCAACTGATGGCGCCTAAGAAATCATCCGTCGAAAAAGGTACCACAAAATTGATATTTTCAAAAATTTTTAGGGTTTGTGTATTTTCATAGTTTTAAATTTTTTTCAAGATTTATTTCTGAAGTCGCATTTTTTTTAAAATTTTTTTTAAATATTGGAAACATGGTCGCAATTACGAAAAGAGATTTTCAAACTTTAGACGATAAAGGTCCTATTTTTTGAAAAGTTTTTATTATTTACTTCTATTTTTACTGTGTCGCATTTCAGATCTGTGCGACTTTGGAAATTTTTTTTTTTTTTTACCTTTCCTTGTAGACGAATGCGACTTTGGTCGCAGTATATGAAATTTACTTTTTTTTCTCACATACTGACGACATGGGAGTCGCAGTTGTTTAAATCAGAGTTGTAGTCTCAAGTCTTCACCAAGGTCGCAGTTTATTTTAAATAATATGTTTTTATCAAACTTGTGTCGCAGTTGTTTCTGTTTGAACTGTAGTCTTATGCGACCTTGGTCGCACTGTTGACTAGGGTCGCAGTTGTTCTGATTGCACTGTAGTCTTATGCGACCTTGATCGTAGTGCGACCCTGGTCGCAATGCGACCTTGGTCGCAGTACGTTCTAGGGTCGCAGTTGTTATTGATTGCACCGTAGTATTTTCTGACTTTGGTCGCCGTGTCGACCCAGGTCACAGTTATTTCTGAATGCACCGTAGTATTTTCTGACTTTGCTTTTCATAAGGGGTATTTGGTAATTTAACAGTCGCCTAAAAGCGTGCCGCAACTCAGTGACGTGACAATTTGAGCCACGTCAGCGCAGGCTGAGAGAGTTTTCTCAGCCTGCCGGCTGATATCCATTTCTCTCTCTATATATATATATATATATATATATATATATATATATATATATATATATATATACATATACATATATATATACATATACATATATATATATATATATATATATATATATATATATATATATATATATAAATTTCAAAAATTCTTCTAAAAATTCTCCATTGTATTGATACATTACCCTATATATTTAATTTAGATCGTTAGGGTGAGGTTCTAATTTTATGGAAGGAAAAATTTTAAATATGTAAAATTTTATTCCAAACAAATTCCTTTTCTTTGTAATATTTCATAATTTTGTTTTAAATTTTTTTTATAATTTAATTAGTGAAATGATATATTACTTTTATATATTTTATTTAGATAAAGGTGCGGTTTTTGATGAAAAAAAGATTTATGGAAGAGAAAAATCCAACATGGTATATTAATCTAAATAAAATTTTGTTTAAACAACTTTTTTTTAACTAGATCATGGGGATGCTATCTTAATAAATTTAATGCAAATAAATTATTTATCTAGATCATGGGGGTTTGTGTGATAATTCAACAATTTATAATCCACACAATTTATTTCATCTAATCCTTGAATGAGATTAAAGTTTCATGTAAACAGGAATTTAAACATGATACCTAAAAATCCTTAATTCATATCATTTACTTTATCTAGATCATGATTGAGATTACAATTTCATAAAAAGATTATTATTATTATTTTTGTTGCATGATATTTCAAAATTTTCTAACAAAATCTTGCTATTAATTAGATGAGATTCTATATGGGAATTCATAAAGTGAATTAACAGTATAGTTATTAGCTACTTAATTGGATTGATCCCGTAGCCTGCTCCTAAGTCTCCACGTTCCAAGCACGTTCCCCAATCACGTTGGTTTCCAAGGAGAGAGGTGAAGGGAGGGTAAAGAAATGTGAATCTGAGTTTCTTTCTTTCTGTTGTTCTTTTTTTTCTTTAAGAGGCAGAAGGAGAGGGATTATGTTAATATAATATGGTAAGATCTTTAGGGTTAGAATTTATAACACGTAGGTTTCAACAAAAGAATCAGGTTGTTCAGATAAAGATTAATAAGAAGCTCACGAGATCTTTCAGTTGAAATTCAAAATTTAAATTTGACTTTAGGTTTGTTTAGATAAATTAGATCACCTACATAATTACATTCCAATGTAGCATTATGGTTTAAAAATTAGAATTTGGTAAAAAGAAACATGAGTTCGAAACTTAGGATAAACTAGTTAAGCACACAAATACATTTTATTATTATTACTATATTTTTTTAAAATTTATTTATTTATTTTATTTTAGGTATTGCATAACAAGAGTATTATACTTTCAGTTGGAATTGAAATTTAAATTTGACTTTAGATTTGTTTAAATAAATTAGATCACCTACATAATTACACGCCAATGTGACATTATGGTTTAGATATTAGGATTTGATAAAAAGGTACATGAGTTTGAAACTTGGCATAAACAAGTTAAGTACACAAATACATTTTATCATTATTACTATATTTTTTAAAATTTATTTATTTTATTTTATTTTATTTTGGGTATTGCATAACAAGAGTATTACAACTATTTATAGGGATATTCAGGGGTAAAATTGTCCCTTAAAATTTCTCTATACTGGAGATTAACTCCCCACATTACGTGGGCGTAATTGACCCAGTAATGGAGCAGTTACAATAGAAACGTCACCCTCGTGAGTTCTGCTCTATTGTTGAAATGAGGAGCTCGCAGGTTCGCATTTGAATTGAGACGCGGGTGTGGCTGAGCTCCGCGTTTACGTTGAAATGCGGATCTAGCTAAGCTCCGCGTTTGAACTGGAACGCGAGCTTGGCTGAGCTCCACGTTTGAACTGGAACGCGAGCTTAGCTGTGCTCCGCGTTTGAGTTGGAACGCAGACTTGGTTGACCTTCACATTTGAACTGGAACGCGAGTTTGGCTAAGCTCCGCATTTGAACTGGAGCGCGAGTTTAGCAGAGCTCCGCGTTTGAGTTGAAACGCGGACTTAGTTGACCTTCGCGTTTGAACTGGAATGCGAGTTTGGCTGGGCTCCGCGTTTGAGTTGGAACGCGGACTTGGTTGACCTTTGCGTTTGAGTTGAGATGCTGGACAGGCTGAGATCCACATTTGTATTGAAAAATGCGAGTTTTTGCCCATTCAAAAATCAAGTATTCTGAATAATTTTTGCCTATCTAAAAATCAAGTTTTTTGAATAATTTTTGCCTAGATTTATATTTTTAGACATACAAATTCTCGATCCAGTTTGATCATAATCTAAACATTAAAATACCCCTACAAACTAATTTTTATTAGGTTTCAAATGTTCTGCACCGTTAAACTAACCAACTCACTCTTTCAGCCGTCCGTTTTTATCCTACTTGATGCATGAGCAAAAAGTTTTTAAAACACTTGATTTTTGATTTATAAATACTTAAAATAATATAGATCAACTTCAACGAAATGGATCTTATATTCGAATGTCGGAGTGTTGTATTTGAGTGACAAGAATTTAGCTTGAATCCTTCTGGAATGACACAAGTCTCTCTCTCTCTCTCTCTCTCTCTCTTTTATATATATATATATATATATATATATATATATACACATATATATATATGAGAAAAATGTATATCAGCCTGCGGGCTGAGAGTACTCTCTTAGCCTGCGGTGACGTGGCTCAATTTGTTACCTCACTGACTTGCGGCCCGCTTTTAGGAAGAAGTTAAATTACTGTTGGCCCAAAGGCCTATCACCCTAGTTTTGATGATGATCAACTCATGAAGTTATATTTACTAATGATCTTGTGTTTAATTAGTGACAGATTCATTATCAAGATCTTAGTAGGTGCATAGCTCAACAAAGGACAAAATATCAAGATTTGGAGCTAGCACGGTGTGATCCAAGGAGTTTTTAGATCAAGCTTGGACCAAGTCAAGAAGATGAGAAGACTTCAAGTGAAGACTTCAAGAAGATGAAGACTTGTGTCTAGGTATAAGATTTTGTTTTTGTTTTAGTTAAAAATGTAAAGGATAGATAGTTGGTGGATTGCTCAAATATATATCACACACACACTCTTGATTTACTTGTCTTTTCATAAAAGATTTTGTAGTTTAGAAAAGATTTTTCTTTGTGACAAAATACTATTTGGATTTTGGTATTTTCATATATACATATCTTTTATCCAAAACCTTATTTAGAGCTTTATGACAAAAACATAGATATTACATTATGATTGTGTAGTGGATCATATCCATACACACTATGCTTTAAAATGAAATCAAATATCTTGTTTTTATATTTTGTGAAGTTATGAAAACCAAGTTTGAAAAATACATGTTTTGATTTTTGATAAAATTTGCAAGACGCTGAAATGATATGAATATGTTGATATATGTCTTGAAAATTTTATCACAAGTTTGGTTTTCAATATAGAATGTTAAAACAAGTTTATGAAATTTTTATAAGTGTTAAAAGATTTTAAAATAAATTTTTAAACCAGTTTTCCTGACCTGGAAGTGGCTGACAGGCCGGTGCGGTCGACCGAGCGGTCGACCGAACCAAGGGCCGGTCGACCCACGGTCGACCGGACGTGCACAGACTTGTGCATGTCTGTCAGCACAGTGGTCCGGTCGACCGGACGGTCGACCGCTGCAGAGAGTTCTGCTCTCTGGATTTCTGGGTTGACCGGGCGGTCGACCGGAAGCTCCAATGGTCGGATTTTTGACCGTTGGCGGTCGACCGGCCGGTCGACCGGCAGCTCTGACAGACCCCAACGGTCAGATTTTTCTGACCTCTATAAAAGGGGGTTTGGTCATTGTTTTGAGCTAAGTTTTTGGAGACCTTTAGAGCCAGTTTTTCCCATACTTTCAGAAGAGTTTTCTCCACAAAATAGTGAGCAAATATTTCCTATCTAAAGGGAAGATTTTATCAAGAGTGTAAAAGAGATTTCTTTGAGTTTTCCTCCACCTTTCACATCCTTATTTTTCTCACACCACACTTGAGCTATCCATTGATTATACATCCTATAGGTGTGTTGTAGTGAGAGTTCTTTAGGTGATCAAAGAGTTGTGATCACCAAAGATCTTTTCTTTGTTCTTTGAGGAGACGGGCAAGTGTGCTCGTCGTTGTCTCGAGTTCGGGTGCGGACTTGTTATACGAGGTGCGGCCTCGGCGAGCCGGTGGGCTTGCGGTGTGTAAGGGACTAGAGAGTCCGAGGGCTTGTAGGTGTTGCGGCACCGAGGAGAGATCCATTGGGATCTTGCATAGTGGAAATCCTTCGTGTGTCGAAGGCGGGGATGTAGAGCAAGTGTGCTCGAACCTCGAAACATACCCTTGTGTTTGCGATTGCTCACTCTATCTCTCTATCTCTCTCTCTCTCTTTGTCTCTTTTATATCTTGCATTACTTACATTGTCTTTACTTTTACATGCTTGATATACCTTGTACTTAATTGTTATATACTTGCGTGAGATTGTTGCTAACACTTGTATTCAACCAAGAGAGCCAACGCGGCACCTCAACCCATTCAAGGGGAATCAAGAGGGGTTTAGTCTAGAGCCTTGCAAAGGGAATTCGGCTACACTCTTGTGTTATACATAGTGTTTAGTGTAAAAAAATTTAATTAGGTCATATTTGTTTTAGCTTCCGCATTATTTGCATAATTTACCATTAAGTGACCATTAGATTAGCCATCACCTATTCACCCCCCCTCTAGGTGATTTACAATTGGTATCAGAGCTTGGTACTCTGATTTGGGTCTAACAACCTAGAGTTAAAGATCCTCTTTTTTTTAGGCTAATCACAAGATTTTGTACACACATCATGGACTTCATGTCACCACCCACCTTTGACATCCTTAACATCCAAATTTGGAAGGTTAAGATGTCATTGTACCTCAAGGCCTTAGGCATTCATGTTTATCTTGCCATATCTAATGATTCATATTGTTCAAATGGTAAGAATTTTGAGGCTAATGCAAAAGCCCTTCATGCTATCAAGTCAACCCTAAATGATGATTATTTATCTAGGGTTTCTAATATTGATTCGGCTTTTGTAGTATGGAACACCCTCACCTCCCTTGGCGAAAAAGATCAATACTATGTGGGGAGCGATTCGGTCGTTGGAAGCGACATCTCCAACGTATGCTATATGGTCCAAGGGGATAACCCCCTTGAGGTAAACTCCGAATCCGATGATGAGGACATGTCATATGATGAGCTATCTACTTTTTGTCATCTATTGCTTGAAAAGTATGACATGATTAAGAAAGAAAATAAAAATTTGAAAAAGAACATTGCTTGCATGCATATAGAACAAGATTCATTTAAATCTAGCATTGCATGTTTAGAAAAAGATAATAAGAATTTGAAAAAGAATTTTGATGCCATGCTTAATGAAAAAGATTCTTTAGAAAATGAAATGACATGCTTAGAAAAGGAAAAGGAAGATTTGAAAAATGAGAATGTTTCCTTGCTTGCAAAATTGAATGATTTATGTGAAAGGAACACTACTTTGAAAAATAAAATTGATTTGGTGGAAAAACAAAAAGAAGTTGTTTTTCAAGAAAATATTACTTTGAAAAGAAAATTTGTTGAAAAAGAAAAAGATTTTGTTTCACAAAAGAAAAGAAAAATGATTCTTTATCTCATCATGCTTTATGTAACGCCCCGATCCCTGCTGGTACGGGGACGTCACTGCGACGTATATACGTAGGTCAGAAATACCCTCACGTATATACGCTAAGCATCAGTACTGGCAAGAATCAGAGTACGGAAGCAAGTGGTGCATTATACATTCCAACACATGAGTACAGTTACAGAGTTATCACCAAAGGTGATCCGATATTACAATAATATTACATCACCTGATAGGCGCAATTGCGAGAGTACAAGGAATATACAGGAGTAAACAGTATAAAGGCACTCACGAGTTCACTACACGGAAACTCGAGAGGCACACAGGGGCCTGGAAGGATAGAGCTCCAGATAGTCTGCAGGAGATCCACGCTACCGCTGCGCCACTCTGATCAGCAACAGGGAGAATCCACACGCTCCAAGCTCCGAAACCTGGACATGAGAATCCAGGGGAGTCAGATGAAACTCCCCAGGCGAGTGTAATGCAAAAGCCAGGTGGCGAGCCAGGGTGAACACAATGTGAATACAACAAAGGATATCAAGTTCAGAAAACAGGGTTTAGAACACAAGTATAGCCGGTATGAACGAGTAAAACATAATATCCATAAAACAGGAAATCCAGGATAAAGTTGATTACAAGCAAGATTGATTGTATACGCTTAGGTCACGGTCCCATGAGGCTAGTACATCGAAGGAATAATCCAAACAAGGAAACCCTCATCTATATACCCTTATCTCATGCCACCGAATATCTAAGCGTATAGAATCAGAGTTGCAAATCACACGATAGTCATAACAGGCATCAAAACTAGAATCATAACAGGTATCCGATACAGGGGTCATAACAGGAATACGTAACAGGAGTTATAACAAGCATCATAATAGCAGTCTAGTACAGGTACCATAACAGAGATCATAACAAGAGTCTTATACTATTATTATTACTCGTCTGACTCATATATCTCGGTATGTGTCCTGGTGTACAGCCAACCCACATACATCCATATATAAGCAAGTCGAGGGTTGATAACGGAAGCAGATGGAGAACTGATAGCGCTTCTTATAGTAGTTCCCATACACCTGGGACCAGCTTGGAGGCCCTAAGTCCCCCTAACACGCATCTTCTGTGGGCCCAAAGTCCCACTAACACGAATCGTCAGTTCAGGTATTCCATTACTATAAGCAAGGCATCATTCCGGCATCCATCACTTCCTCCCATTCCCCGTGCAAGTTGTAGCTTATCAATATTATCAGATTACGGGAATAACAGATCATAACAGGGATAGCCCTACAGATTCAAGAGGTGGCCCCCACAGATTCAAGAGGTGGCCCCCACCAAGTATGGTGTGGCACTTTGTTCCATGTGGCACTTTGTTCTGAGGGGATGGATTCTAGAGGTGGCCCCCACGGATTCAAGAGGTGCGTTTCAAGTGGTGCGTTTTCAGGAAAAGTGTTGCATTTCAAGAAAGTGGTGCATTTCAAGTGGTGCGTTTCAAGTGGTGCGTTTTCAGGAAAAGTGTTGCTTTTCAAGTGGTGCGTTTCAAGTGGTGCGTTTTCAGGAAAAGTGTTGCATTTCAAGAAAGTGGTGCATTGTCAATTTATGCATGGGTCAAGTCGATTAATACTGTAAAACAGTGAGCAGAGACAGTTATTAAGAGTTATGGTTTTGTTGATAAAAATACAAGTCCTTGGCGAGGAAAAGCACTCGCGTGATCAATAAAATACGAAGCAAGCGAATAGCGAGATTACTCGCCTAACAAGATCTATGCCGCGTCCAACGAAGGGAAGTTCGGCCCCAATCCAAAAAGGAGGGTACCGACCCTAAGTCTTGCCGCCGGAGAAGAAACACGGCCCCAATCCGAAAGGAGGAGCCGGTTCTAAGTCTTGTCAACGGAGAAGAAAAGCACGGCCCCCAATCCAAAAAGAGTTGGCCGTCCTCAAGGTGATGGAGAAAGGTTGAAGGTGGTGGAGTTTGGTGAACAAAGGAAACAAGAGAAGAAGCTCTCTCTCTCTTGGTGGCTTCTCTGTTAGCTGCAGGAAGCAAAGAAGAAGAAGGAGGAGTAAATGAAGAGAGAGAGAAGGAGAGGGGGTATTTATAGGAGTTGGATTATGAAGTGATGCAAATAAATAAAGGTGAGGGTGTTTTTGTAAAGTTGGAGGGATGTGATGTTTCTCTTGCCACATGGCTGGTCATGATGAGGAGAAGGGAGTGGAAATGCCTTGGAAATGACATTTGGAAGAGAATTAAATGAAGAGAGAGAAGAGGGATAAAGTGATGTTTGCACACTATATAAGACAAAAGGAACAAGGGAAGGATTCATGCGTTTCCTACATGAAACGCAGCCCTTCCCTCTCTCTCTTGACCAACAATGATGATGAGAGGGGGTGGGGTGTCTTGGAAATGATGCTTTGGAAAGGAAGCATTTAATGAAGAGAGAGAATGGAAGATTAAATAATGATGCACTCCATTTGAAACAAAGGAAATATATGAAGAGTACTTGCGTTTCCCACCCACAAACGCAGCACACAACCTGCGTTTGGGCCAAATGGGCTAAACGCAGTGATTAAGGCTGCGTTTAGAGAAGGCCAAAAGCTGCGTTTCAACAGAGGAGAGAGTCATGATACTTGATGGGATTTGATCTGAAGTGCATTAAATGCGGGATGGGGAGGATCTTTGCAATAAATGCGGAATCCCAGGTTGGTGAGATCCGCGTTTAAGGAAGGAGAGAGAAAATGGGAAGAGACAGAGTGGAATATATGGGACAATCTCCTCGGTATCTGGGAAAACACCGGAAAGGCCCAAAAATGAAGTAATCCGGAAAGCTTCCCAAAAATTCACAAAAATCATAAATATTATAAAACGATTTATGGTGAAATCGGTTTTCAAAGATTCAATCTCCTTTTCAAGATAAAAATCATAAGGTCAACCGTCAATCTCGGTATATGCCGGATTGGCCGGGTTTTCAATAAAATTTGATAAATCCCAGAAAATATATTTAGATAGAAAATATGATTTTAAGAAATAATGTCTAAAGGCACTTTTAGAAATTCCAAGCCGTTTGTAAATTAAAAATCCGGAAATCGGTCAACGAAACTGGCCGACACCGGTTTTGAAGATTTTCAACTTAATTGAGGAAAATTCCAGAAAATCATGATAAATCTAGAATATTGGAAAATGATGTTTAAAACTGAAATCGGTCAAATCGGAATACCAGAATGTCCAAACCGAGCAATACTCTGGGATCGGGCCTTCGGTTCAATCTAAGGTTGACTCCGAATCCACGAATCCAAATCCAAGACAAAACAATCATATAAAGAATTCATAATACAGAATAAATACAAGAAGAAAATCGAAAAAATACGATCGAGAAATCTGAATACGCAACTAAGTACGTATTCTAGGGACGGGGTGTTACAATCCACCCACCTTACAAAAAATTGCGTCCTCGCAATTTCGATAAGGGGCAAATTGAACACAAGGAGGACAAAGACTGGAATAAGGGCTTCATAAAACCAAAACAGGGTTAAGATGAACACAGAAGGGACCAGGATGGACAACGAAAACAGGATAAGGTGGAATATTTAGAGGGGTAACCAACCCAATGTACAAAAGATCAGGGTTAGCTGGACAAAGGTAACCAACTCAAAACACAAAAGGTCAGGGGTTGCTTGTACAGTGACATCCTCAAGGTTCCTGCTCCTGGTACTGAGCTTCATACTCTGCTGCTGCTTCATCTGATACCTCTGCCGTCATGTTGTGAACTTGGCCTCTGCCATAGTCTGCTCTGGGTCTTGCTCCTCTCTGTGGGTGATCATACTGCTGGGGTGGAAATGGAGCTCTTCGATCAACTGGTTCTGGGTTCCTTCTCAGTGGTGGAGCTGGAAGAGGTGGGGCTGGAAGTGCTGGTCTAACTGGTGCCATATTCCCTACCCTTCTGAACGGGCAATCCCTTATTGCATGTCTCCCTGTCCCACATGCTAAACATAGTCCATTGGCCATTCGACAATCTCTCCTATAATGTCCGGGCTTGTGACAGAAATTGCATATGATCTGCTGAGGGGGAGGTTGGAACGGTCGCTTGATCATCGGACCATGGGTTGTCCTGGCTGCATCTTCCTCATTCATCAACTGGAAGGGTCTCTTCACTGACTTGCTCTGCACCTGACTCTCATTCTTCCTCTCCAGTCCCCTTTCTACTTCACGGGCAATGGAGAGAACCTGGGAGTATGTCTTCAGCTGTTGAGGAATAAGGAACATCTGGACATCCATCTTCAGCCCTTGCTGAAACCTGCTGGCCCGTTTTTCTTCATCTGACACCATGTAGGGAGCAAACCTGCTGAGCCTCAAGAATTCGGCAGCATACTCATCCACTGACCGGTTGCGCTGCTGCAGACGGATAAACTGTTCTTCCATTTCCTTTTGAGCTGTTGTCGGGAAGAACCTCTCGTAGAAACCCTTTGAGAATTGATCCCATGTGATGGGTTTCTCCAGTGTTGCTTCTTCTGCCAACCACCAGGTTCTGGCCACATCTCTTAGCTGAATCTTGGCCACTTCCACTTGGTTCTCATCGGGGATTCGGGCTGCCTTCAAAAGATCTGTTGTGTCTATCAGCCACTGCTCTGCATCCAGGGGCTTCTCTGTACCTGAAAACACTGCCGGCTGTAATCTCCTGAAGTCTGACACATTGCCTGGCCTCCGTTCCCGGGGTGCAACCAACAGTCCTTGGCGTAGAAGCTCTGTCTGCTGCTGTTGACTCTGCATCATCCCCTGAAGTATCCTCATCATACCATCACTGTCCCTGTTGGGTCCATCTTGAGAGGTACTAGGACCATTGCGAGTTCCCCGTCTTTCCATATTTGAGTTGGTTGGAGTGGGTAACAAGAAGGAACTGGAAGGGAAAAGATTGGAGGTTTCAGGATACCAGAAATGGATTAGAAGGAAGAGATAGATAACTCTGCACTTGTAGTTGGATTGTATAACCAAGACTCATGCATTCCAGTTGCAAATTGCTTTACCATTAATTTGCCGTCTGGACGTACTGAGGAAGTAAGAGCCTAGGCTCTGATACCAACCTGTAACGCCCCGATCCCTGCTGGTACGGGGACGTCACTGCGACGTATATACGTAGGTCAGAAATACCCTCACGTATATACGCTAAGCATCAGTACTGGCAAGAATCAGAGTACGGAAGCAAGTGGTGCATTATACATTCCAACACATGAGTACAGTTACAGAGTTATCACCAAAGGTGATCCGATATTACAATAATATTACATCACCTGATAGGCGCAATTGCGAGAGTACAAGGAATATACAGGAGTAAACAGTATAAAGGCACTCACGAGTTCACTACACGGAAACTCGAGAGGCACACAGGGGCCTGGAAGGATAGAGCTCCAGATAGTCTGCAGGAGATCCACGCTACCGCTGCGCCACTCTGATCAGCAACAGGGAGAATCCACACGCTCCAAGCTCCGAAACCTGGACATGAGAATCCAGGGGAGTCAGATGAAACTCCCCAGGCGAGTGTAATGCAAAAGCCAGGTGGCGAGCCAGGGTGAACACAATGTGAATACAACAAAGGATATCAAGTTCAGAAAACAGGGTTTAGAACACAAGTATAGCCGGTATGAACGAGTAAAACATAATATCCATAAAACAGGAAATCCAGGATAAAGTTGATTACAAGCAAGATTGATTGTATACGCTTAGGTCACGGTCCCATGAGGCTAGTACATCGAAGGAATAATCCAAACAAGGAAACCCTCATCTATATACCCTTATCTCATGCCACCGAATATCTAAGCGTATAGAATCAGAGTTGCAAATCACACGATAGTCATAACAGGCATCAAAACTAGAATCATAACAGGTATCCGATACAGGGGTCATAACAGGAATACGTAACAGGAGTTATAACAAGCATCATAATAGCAGTCTAGTACAGGTACCATAACAGAGATCATAACAAGAGTCTTATACTATTATTATTACTCGTCTGACTCATATATCTCGGTATGTGTCCTGGTGTACAGCCAACCCACATACATCCATATATAAGCAAGTCGAGGGTTGATAACGGAAGCAGATGGAGAACTGATAGCGCTTCTTATAGTAGTTCCCATACACCTGGGACCAGCTTGGAGGCCCTAAGTCCCCCTAACACGCATCTTCTGTGGGCCCAAAGTCCCACTAACACGAATCGTCAGTTCAGGTATTCCATTACTATAAGCAAGGCATCATTCCGGCATCCATCACTTCCTCCCATTCCCCGTGCAAGTTGTAGCTTATCAATATTATCAGATTACGGGAATAACAGATCATAACAGGGATAGCCCTACAGATTCAAGAGGTGGCCCCCACAGATTCAAGAGGTGGCCCCCACCAAGTATGGTGTGGCACTTTGTTCCATGTGGCACTTTGTTCTGAGGGGATGGATTCTAGAGGTGGCCCCCACGGATTCAAGAGGTGCGTTTCAAGTGGTGCGTTTTCAGGAAAAGTGTTGCATTTCAAGAAAGTGGTGCATTTCAAGTGGTGCGTTTCAAGTGGTGCGTTTTCAGGAAAAGTGTTGCTTTTCAAGTGGTGCGTTTCAAGTGGTGCGTTTTCAGGAAAAGTGTTGCATTTCAAGAAAGTGGTGCATTGTCAATTTATGCATGGGTCAAGTCGATTAATACTGTAAAACAGTGAGCAGAGACAGTTATTAAGAGTTATGGTTTTGTTGATAAAAATACAAGTCCTTGGCGAGGAAAAGCACTCGCGTGATCAATAAAATACGAAGCAAGCGAATAGCGAGATTACTCGCCTAACAAGATCTATGCCGCGTCCAACGAAGGGAAGTTCGGCCCCAATCCAAAAAGGAGGGTACCGACCCTAAGTCTTGCCGCCGGAGAAGAAACACGGCCCCAATCCGAAAGGAGGAGCCGGTTCTAAGTCTTGTCAACGGAGAAGAAAAGCACGGCCCCCAATCCAAAAAGAGTTGGCCGTCCTCAAGGTGATGGAGAAAGGTTGAAGGTGGTGGAGTTTGGTGAACAAAGGAAACAAGAGAAGAAGCTCTCTCTCTCTTGGTGGCTTCTCTGTTAGCTGCAGGAAGCAAAGAAGAAGAAGGAGGAGTAAATGAAGAGAGAGAGAAGGAGAGGGGGTATTTATAGGAGTTGGATTATGAAGTGATGCAAATAAATAAAGGTGAGGGTGTTTTTGTAAAGTTGGAGGGATGTGATGTTTCTCTTGCCACATGGCTGGTCATGATGAGGAGAAGGGAGTGGAAATGCCTTGGAAATGACATTTGGAAGAGAATTAAATGAAGAGAGAGAAGAGGGATAAAGTGATGTTTGCACACTATATAAGACAAAAGGAACAAGGGAAGGATTCATGCGTTTCCTACATGAAACGCAGCCCTTCCCTCTCTCTCTTGACCAACAATGATGATGAGAGGGGGTGGGGTGTCTTGGAAATGATGCTTTGGAAAGGAAGCATTTAATGAAGAGAGAGAATGGAAGATTAAATAATGATGCACTCCATTGAAACAAAGGAAATATATGAAGAGTACTTGCGTTTCCCACCCACAAACGCAGCACACAACCTGCGTTTGGGCCAAATGGGCTAAACGCAGTGATTAAGGCTGCGTTTAGAGAAGGCCAAAAGCTGCGTTTCAACAGAGGAGAGAGTCATGATACTTGATGGGATTTGATCTGAAGTGCATTAAATGCGGGATGGGGAGGATCTTTGCAATAAATGCGGAATCCCAGGTTGGTGAGATCCGCGTTTAAGGAAGGAGAGAGAAAATGGGAAGAGACAGAGTGGAATATATGGGACAATCTCCTCGGTATCTGGGAAAACACCGGAAAGGCCCAAAAATGAAGTAATCCGGAAAGCTTCCCAAAAATTCACAAAAATCATAAATATTATAAAACGATTTATGGTGAAATCGGTTTTCAAAGATTCAATCTCCTTTTCAAGATAAAAATCATAAGGTCAACCGTCAATCTCGGTATATGCCGGATTGGCCGGGTTTTCAATAAAATTTGATAAATCCCAGAAAATATATTTAGATAGAAAATATGATTTTAAGAAATAATGTCTAAAGGCACTTTTAGAAATTCCAAGCCGTTTGTAAATTAAAAATCCGGAAATCGGTCAACGAAACTGGCCGACACCGGTTTTGAAGATTTTCAACTTAATTGAGGAAAATTCCAGAAAATCATGATAAATCTAGAATATTGGAAAATGATGTTTAAAACTGAAATCGGTCAAATCGGAATACCAGAATGTCCAAACCGAGCAATACTCTGGGATCGGGCCTTCGGTTCAATCTAAGGTTGACTCCGAATCCACGAATCCAAATCCAAGACAAAACAATCATATAAAGAATTCATAATACAGAATAAATACAAGAAGAAAATCGAAAAAATACGATCGAGAAATCTGAATACGCAACTAAGTACGTATTCTAGGGACGGGGTGTTACACTTTACATGCCACCACTAATGAGATTAAAGATTTGAAAAATAAAATGGATGGTTTGAGTTCAACTTTGAACTCTTGTGCTTTTAATCATTCTAAGTTGGAGTCAATATTTTCAAAGAAACAAACTCCACACATTCATACACATCATAACCATGCATTTGCTTATGTTGCACAACATGATCACACTCTTACACATAAGCATACTAAGGTGTACATATGTACACATTGTGGCCGCAAAGGCCATTTAGCAAAGTTTTGTTATGATAATATTAATTCTCTAAATTTTTCTAATTATAAAAGATTTTGGGTTCCTTAGAAGACTAACCCCAAAGGACCCAAGAAAATATGGGTACCAAAACCCCCACCATTTGCTTGTGATGTAGGTGAGGGATCTCACAAAACGTGAGAGAATTGGTGCCTTGGTAGTGGATGCAAATGGACTTGATGGACACACATTTGGAGCACCGCTATCAAGGAAGCTTTGGTGGGACAACCACCATGTTAGGAGCTTTGGAGTTGGTAACAATTTCTAAACTCCTACTTTTATGCACATGCTTTTAATTTCATATATCATATAGCATGTTCATATTTTTGTGTGCTTCATGTGGTATTTACATGTTTAAATGAAGATTTTATCAAAACATGCATGTATACATATACAATTAGTGAATTACAATTGATTCATATATGATTGAACTTCATGTTCATTTTACCCACTATATGCATATGTATAGACTAGTTTTGATGATTCTCTTTTATACATGTTTTGCCTTATTTTTATGCTTTACTTCATGTATATGTATTTTTAATTCAAATCTAATAAATATACATGTATACCCGTGAGTCTCTTGCCTTCATGCAAACATCATTAATAGACTCTTTTAGATTTGGGATATGTATGTGTATTGTTAGGATTGGATTAATCATACATATACCATGAAGATTAGTGTTTTGATGAAAAATGATTTTTCGTGTTTTTGTTAAAAATGTGACTTATGATCTTTTTGAGCTTCATTGACTATTTTCATAAAAAATGCTATTTACATGATCGTTTAACACTCACATTTTTGTTAAAAATATTTTGAGCTTTATAGACCATGAGTGCTTAAATTTTTGTGAATCTAGTTATGTTTTATGAAAAACATTTGATTTGATGTTACTTGAAAGATCTTTAACTAGTTATTCAAAATCAATTTAAACTAGTTATCTATTCTTCTAAGATTATCCACATGATCCTACTTTATTTCAATTATATGGATAAATTCTTTTTGTGATCTAAAAGATTTGATGCTTCATGATTTGAATATTAGTTTATATGTTAGTTTTTGTCAACACTAGGATTTATACTTGTACATATCGTGGGCCACAAATAAATCTATTTATATTTGTGCTTGAACGCTTATTTGAACCCATGAAATGTGCTTGTATTGCTTGGTTTTGATGATACATACATTTTAAACTTGTATTCTCACTTTTTGGATTTGATTTATGATCATGAACTTTCATTTCATGTATATGCATATTTTGCCAAACTTTAAGATATACATGTATACCTCTTGAGTCATTTGCCTTTAATGCAAATCTATTTATATGGACTCAATTGTGTTTAAGAGATATGTATGTATACTTATTGTGTTGTCAAAACATACATATATCTTGAAATATAATTTTTTAAAAAAATGTGTGATGATTTTCATGTCTTCATGATTTAAAGGAATATTGAGATTAACTGACATTTTTGCTTTATTCCTTACTTGAAGGATTTCGTACTAGTTTTAAAACATTTTCATATTAACTAGTGCATATTCTTCATTTGGTAGAGTATATGATAAGCTTACTCTTCAATTGGTATCATTGGATATTTTCAATTGGTATCAATATGATTTCTATATACTCACATTTTGATTATATGTATGAATGCTTTCATATTCAAATTATATCAATTTCTATTGGTATTCTCTTTTCATACATGTGATCTATTTGCTAAGCTTAATTTAACTTTCCATTGTTCTTAAAGCTTATGCAATATGTTTTCAAGATTGATATCAAAATTCAAAAAAAAAAATATGTTGATTTGATATCTCAAAATGTGTTTTATTAAGAAAGTTCAAAATTTTGTTTTGATAAAGAAATATTCAAAATTTTTGATTTGTATTTCCTATATGCAAGGAGAGCTTAACATCTCTCTTATATATAGATTCATGTTGAGTATATTATAAATTGAGGAGCTTGACAACTCTTCTTTATATGATATACGTGTGTAGGGGGAGCTTTACATCTCCTCTTATGCATTACATAATATGTGTTATGTGAGTTAGGGCTTGTCATCCCTTCTTCATGTAATGCATATGTGTAGGGAAGCTAACTTAGCGTCTTCCTCTTCATGAATGTATATCGCATATAAATCTTTATTGATTGATTTGTATTACCCCTTCTTGATCTTTTTGTGTTTGACAAAAAGGGGAGAGAAATTGGTTTGATTTGATTTTACTTTGAACCCTTTGTTGATGATTGACAAAAAGGGGGAGAAATATTTGAGTATATATATGCATGTTTTCATTGCTTAAGGGGGAGTAGTATTTGTCTTCCTTGTTATGGGGAGTAGTATTTGTCTTTCCTTGTTATTTATGCATATATGTTTTTGTTTTGCAAATAGGAGAAAAAGATTTATTTTGTTTCATCTCCATCATTTGCATACATATTTATGAGCTTCATTGTCATATATTATTATTTATTTGGTATGCATGAGTTAAGGGGGAGCTTCCTTGAAGCTTTACTTTAATCCATGCATATATAACTCCATGAGTTTTGTCATCATCAAAAAGGGGGAGATTGTTGGCCCAAAGGCCTATCACCCTAGTTTTGATGATGATCAACTCATGAAGTTATATTTACTAATGATCTTGTGTTTAATTAGTGACAGATTCATTATCAAGATCTTAGTAGGTGCATAGCTCAACAAAGGACAAAATATCAAGATTTGGAGCTAGCACGGTGTGATCCAAGGAGTTTTTGGATCAAGTTTGGACCAAGTCAAGAAGATGAGAAGACTTCAAGTGAAGACTTCAAGAAGATGAAGACTTGTGTTTAGGTATAAGATTTTGTTTTTGTTTTAGTTAAAAATGTAAAGGATAGATAGTTGGTGGATTGCTCAAATATATATCACACACACACTCTTGATTTACTTGTCTTTTCATAAAAGATTTTGTAGTTTAGAAAAGATTTTTCTTTGTGACAAAATACTATTTGGATTTTGGTATTTTCATATATACATATCTTTTATCCAAAACCTTATTTAGAGCTTTATGACAAAAACATAGATATTACATTATGATTGTGTAGTGGATCATATCCATACACACTATGCTTTAAAATGAAATCAAATATCTTGTTTTTATATTTTGTGAAGTTATGAAAACCAAGTTTGAAAAATACATGTTTTGATTTTTGATAAAATTTGCAAGACGCTGAAATGATATGAATATGTTGATATATGTCTTGAAAATTTTATCACAAGTTTGGTTTTCAATATAGAATGTTAAAACAAGTTTATGAAATTTTTATAAGTGTTAAAAGATTTTAAAATAAATTTTTAAACCAGTTTTCCTGACCTGGAAGTGGCTGACAGGCCGGTGCGGTGACCGAGCGGTCGACCGAACCAAGGGCCGGTCGACCCACGGTCGACCGGACGTGCACAGACTTGTGCATGTCTGTCAGCACAGTGGTCCGGTCGACCGGACGGTCGACCGCTGCAGAGAGTTCTGCTCTCTGGATTTCTGGGTCGACCGGGCGGTCGACCGGAAGCTCCAACGGTCGGATTTTTGACCGTTGGCGGTCGACTGGCCGGTCGACCGGCAGCTCTGACAGACCCCAACGGTCAGATTTTTTTGACCTCTATAAAAGGGGGTTTGGTCATTGTTTTGAGCTAAGTTTTTGGAGACCTTTAGAGCCAGTTTTTCCCATACTTTCAGAAGAGTTTTCTCCACAAAATAGTGAGCTAATATTTCCTATCTAAAGGGAAGATTTTATCAAGAGTGTAAAAGAGATTTCTTTGAGTTTTCCTCCACCTTTCACATCCTTGTTTTTCTCACACCACACTTGAGCTATCCATTGATTATACATCCTATAGGTGTGTTGTAGTGAGAGTTCTTTAGGTGATCAAAGAGTTGTGATCACCAAAGATCTTTTCTTTGTTCTTTGAGGAGACGGGCAAGTGTGCTCGTCGTTGTCTCGAGTTCGGGTGCGGACTTGTTATACGAGGTGCGGCCTCGGCGAGCCGGTGGGCTTGCGGTGTGTAAGGGACTAGAGAGTCCGAGGGCTTGTAGGTGTTGCGGCACCGAGGAGAGATCCATTGGGATCTTGCATAGTGGAAATCCTTCGTGTGTCGAAGGCGGGGATGTAGAGCAAGTGTGCTCGAACCTCGAAACATACCCTTGTGTTTGCGATTGCTCACTCTATCTCTCTCTCTCTCTCTCTCTCTCTCTCTCTCTTTGTCTCTTTTATATCTTGCATTACTTACATTGTCTTTACTTTTACATGCTTGATATACCTTGTGCTTAATTGTTATATACTTGCGTGGGATTGTTGCTAACACTTGTATTCAACCAAGAGAGCCAACGCGGCACCTCAACCCATTCAGGGGGAATCAAGAGGGGTTTAGTCCAGAGCCTTGCAAAGGGAATTCGGCTACACTCTTGTGTTATACATAGTGTTTAGTGTAAAAAGATTAATTAGGTCATATTTGTTTTAGCTTCCGCATTATTTGCATAATTTACCATTAAGTGACCATTAGATTAGCCATCACCTATTCACCCCCCTCTAGGTGATTTACAATTACCAAATACCCCTTTTGATAACTTTCCTTATTGTTTATTATTATTTTTCCCCTTTTTTTTGCCGCTCTTTATAGGATTTAGGTTATTTTATATAAATTACTTTTCGCCCTATTTCTTTACCTCTTTTTTGAAAGATCTAGTTTATCCTTTTCAGCCTGCGATAAAATTTTTTCTGAAAATATAAAATCTTTTCAGATCAATTTTTTCAGCCTGCGATCAATTTCTACTTATAGTTTAATTTTTTGTATATAATGTAGTCAGAGTCTTTGGTCGCAGTGTACATAAACTGCGACCTTAGTCAGAGACTTTGGTCGCAGTGTACATGGTTAATTGCGACCAAGGTCGCAGTGTTGTTATTGATAAAGATGGCCAGCAACTACAATCTAGGGTTGCATTACATGGACTGTGACTTAGGTCGCAGTACGTTAAGTAAGTGTTTCCTTTTTATTAACATGCATAGCGACCAAGGTCGCAGTGTTATTTTGGATTAAGACTGTCGCCAGCAACTGCGACCAAGGTCGCCGTGTTGTTGTTTTGGATTAAGTCATTTTTTGAATCTGAATTAAAAATGAAAAGTTTGCTGAGGGGACGCGACTTGGAGTCACTCCGAGAGACGCGGCCTGTCATAAAGATTTTATGAGATCTTTAAACGTCAAGTCTACGTTGACGAACCCGCACCATTCGTTGTTTCCCGAAGCGGTTGTCCACGCGTCGGCTCTTCATTGGGTTTAGGCGTTAATGTCTTTTAATGCCAAACCGGCGCTGGTGGTTGTAGACCAGCGTCTTCGACGCTTCTTGAAACGACACTCCACGCGTCAGCCTTCCATTGGACTTCGATAGTCGTGCGATCATTAAGGCCGACGGTTCTGATTAATGAACCATTAATTATGGTTATTATGGGCTGCCTATAAATAGGGCTCACCCTCTCCCATAATTAGACTGTTTTCTTTTTGAGAGCAATTGCTCTGAGAATTTCCGCCTTCTTCAGAGTCTCTAACAGGGGCCTGCCTCCATGGATGAAGATGACCTTATGGACGAACTTGATCGATGTTCGTCCACAATGGAAGAAGTCATAGACCTCATCGTCCACAAGGGAAGAAGTCATGGTCCTCGTCGTTCACAAGGGAAGAAGTCATGATCCCTGACGAGGACTTAACCCTCACTAAGATCTCCTCGGACTTGATGCACCAGTCAAGCTTGCTGGCACGGGATGGTCAGAGTGGGTATGGCGGCGGGGGATGTGGTGGATATAGTGGTGGGTAGCACTGGATAACCTTCTGGTGGAAGAGATGTTCATGAACGAAGGATCGTATCCTGCCACTTTGGAGGGTCAGGTGAAATCGGAGGATTCTGCTGCCACCAGACCTCAATAACACCACTGCTCTTAGTCAACAAGGGCTCTTTTGATGTTTAGTCTTCTTTGTACTGCTGTATTGTAACACTCAATCTTATTGTATAAGAGAGCGTTTTGTATCATTTTCACATGCCTGGAGATAAATGCCTGAATATAAATAAAAATCATATTTATTTTTTAATAAACTACGACATTGGTCGTAGTCATGCATTGCAAACAAAACAACTTGGACCAGAGACGACACTGCGACCAAGGTCGCATAAGACTACATTGCAAACAGAAACAACTGCGACCACGCAGTGTTGTTGTTGATTAAGACTAAAGACCAGCAGCTGCGACCAAGTTTGCAGATTATTTTTTTAAGACTGCGGCCAGCAACTGCGACCAAGGTCGCAGTGTTGTTGTTGATTAAAAATAAAGACCAGCGAATGCGACCAAGGTCGCAGTGTATTTTATTAAGTCCAAAAACCAGCAACTGCAACCAAGGTCGCATTGTATTTTATTAAGACTACGGTTAGCAACTGCGACCAAGGTAGCAGTGTTGTTGTTGATTAAGACTAAAAGAGCAGCAACTGCGACCAAGGTCGCAGTTTATTTATTAAGTCTGCGTCCTGCAACTGCGACCAAAGTCGCAACCTTTCATTTTAAAAATTTATACGGGTGAAGTAATATAATTATTAACTGCGTCCATGGTCGCAGTATATTCGTTTAGCGTAAAATATTTAAAATGAAGGTTTGTAACAATTGTACAGCATTTCAACCAAGACATAGTAGTAAAAAATGTAATTCACACAATTAACTTTAGAAAACAGATTTATATATATTTAAAAAAATACAAAATACAATTTTTTAAACTTCTAATCCTCGTCATCACCATTGTAATCAGATTCGTCGTCAAGAGTCATGCTTTCGTCTTCTGTATCGCTTTCCGTCTCTTCCTCCTCTTCAGCGACATTCTCCTCTTCGCTTTCTTCCTCTTCATATTTGTGTTTTGGTTCATCAATGAACTCCCAGAACGGGTCGTCTGTATCAAGCTCAGATTCTGACCCGTAGCGAGACATCGGTTCAGAACTAAACATCCAATCATCATTAGATGATTGGCTTCTTTCCGGTGAAGACGGTAGTGAAGACATTTTTTTGAATCTATTTTCCGAACAGTGAGAGTAATGAGTTTGAGCAAAAATAACTTAGTATGTTTTTAATCCTTTGCTCATGACCCTTTATATATTTTTAATCCCAGAATTCCAAAAGGTTTAAGATCTCGGACCACGTGAATATCTCTCAAATATATTTTCTACCTTTTCCAAAAATTGTATACTTCCTAGGTGACTGTTCAGTTATCCAAAACAGTTTAAAAGTTAATACACTATAATTTTAAATTACTTTGAACTCCAAAACAGTACATTATTGCGACCATAGTCGCATTGGGAACTGATAAATGATTAAGTAACTGCGATCATAAATTGTCAACCGTTAGTCATCAAATACTGTCCTTCGTATAATTTCTGAATGTTTGTCCGATCCTCCTATTAACAATTAAATTGGTTTTTTACATATATTATGCGACCTTGGACTGCGACTATAATCGCAGTACCGCGACTGTGGTCGCAGTATTTAACGAGAGCGATAGTATAATCACAGTTTACGTATTATTTTATATTCTTTTTGTTCTTTATTTTGACTGTTGTCTGAATAAAGACTGATTCTATAGTCGCAGTTCACCGTATCTTTTGTCTCAGCCGCCTATAACGTATGAATTATTTTTAATTATTGCATCAGTAGTAGGACTGCGACTATGGTCGCAGTGTTTAAAAGCAGCAGTCGCAGTTTGGATATGTAATTAAAAGAGCTTATAAGTTAATATAGTGAGAAAGAGACCTTACAAAAAAATAGAATTAAAAGCTTTTAAAAGAAGACAAAAAAATAATTGAATATCAGAAGATCAGGAAATCCTAATCCTCGTCATTATCACCATCATAAGCCGATTCATCGTCTTCATTCTTCTGCTCTTCCTCTTCATCACTTATTTCCTCATCATCTTCCTGTTTTTGAGGTTTTTTGTTTCACCGATGAACTCCCAGAATGGATCGTCTCTATCAAGCTCTTCGTCTGACCCGTTGCTAGGAAGCGAGCCTGCAGCATCAGAGGACATGCTTTCATCAAGCATGTCTCCGTCAAGTGGCAGAGGAATAATGTCTTCTTCACTAACCCACATTAAAACTTCATTATCATCATGAATAGGAGGATCAGTTAATACATTATTTGATGTAGTGAGATAGTCAAAAGGAGTGAAGTCCAGACTGGTATCAGATTCACTAGAATATCCAGAAGACAAAGGACCGGTGGGAGAACGATTGAAGTTGAAATCTAAGTGTTCAGAGGAAGAAGATGGGGAAGACATGATTCAAGAATGAATTATTTTTTGGAAGTTTTTGAAATCAAATTGAAAAGGAATAACAAAAATATAGTTTTTAGGTATGAGATAATATATTAGTTACAAGCATTATATAAAGGTCAATATTGTGGAAAACGTGAATAGTAATAATAATTGTTACAGGTTAGGGTTGAGTATGGTAGGAAGTGGTAAAAAAAATTAAATATTTAATTGAAGATTTATTGCGGGAGAATCCGAAGTACAAATTAACTTTTTATAGAATTGCTTGCCTATACCTTTAGATTACGTATGGTGCACATCTTTCCTTTCTCGAGATTAACATTAGTACATCTCTTTTTTCTAGACTGTTGTTGTATCACGGTATAAAGAATATTAATTACTTCATTTAATTCAGTATAATTAATATAATAATTTTTATAAGATTTGATATACGCGAATTGATCTCAGGGTCGCATGGCTAATCCACCCTAGTCGCATATTAAAAATCTTTTACATAAGGCATGGGAAAGAAGATTGCGACTTTGGTCGCAGTACTGAAGGAGGTCGCATTGTTGTACGATAGAATGCGACTAGGGTCGCAGACGTTATATAAAGAAGTTTTGTTATACAATGACTTCGACTAGTGAGTGCGACTGTGTTGCAGTTGTCATATAAAATTGAAATTATATTGTATTAGGTCACATAAAAACGTTTTGTTATACTATGAATGCGACTAGTGACTGCGACTGTGTCGCAGTTGTTATATTGTATTAAGTCTGCGACCATGGCATGTTTTTTAAATTTTCAATGCTTCTGCTTATTTTACATTATATTGATCCAATTTTTTTTTTTAATTATATTTTCGATGTATTCAAATTATGAATTTTATAACTGTAGATATATTTAACTGAAATTTTGTTTGTTCATGACTTTATTCCACTTTAGAATTAAAAAAGGGGTATTTTTGTCAATTTGTTTCACGATTGTTTAGGCGGGATTTTTTAAATTTTTTTGGCGCCAACACACTGCGGACGATGTGTGGCATATATTCAGCCACGTCCCGCCGGCTGAGAAACTCTCTCAGCCTGCAGGCTGAGGTACAGTAACCCCTATATATATATATATATATATATATATATATATATATATATATATATATATATATATATATATATATATATATATATATATATTTGGAAGCTTGGCCATGCCTTGAGGAATCAGAGACTCGTTATAAGTTGCTGTGACCTCATGATTTCTCAATCTTTCAGAATTAAGATCACCAAAGACTGCTACTCATCTGTCTGCTGGCGTCTTCACTCCCATTCTATTTCATCAACCCAATCAGTCAATGATGCCTATGCCTTTTCTTGTTAAACCTTATTCTCACACCGTGCCTTAAATTAATATCTGCAGAGTTACATTAGTAATATATAACATTACAATATTCCAGTCTTGTAGAGATTTAGTTCAAAGAAAATGTCGGATCTCCATTCAGGTTTATTTCAAAAGAAAAAAAATGAAACGAAAACAGAAAACAGAAAAGGTTACAGTATTTTCTCGCTATTATTGGTAATGATTTAATTACGACTTACCTATTTTCCCCATGTCTCTGTGTCTATCTTCTTTACCTCACGGAAAAAAGGAAAAGTGCTGTGGCAACAAAGGAGGTCACACTATCCATTCCTATCGATGCTATTATTGATCAAATACTTCGAAGGATTCCTGCAAGAGGTGTTTTGAGATTCAGATATGTGCGCAAGTTATGGAACTCCCACACGAAAGACCAAATACAGATCCGAAGTTGGCATCGCGTCGGAGAAAAACATTTGCACGGTAGAATTCAAGGTTGTCCGTCTTTTCTGTCGCCGAGATAACATGACAGGATGTGAGATCCTTAACTTTGGTGCCCTTTCTCGGAGAACTGTTCAAGAAGCCCCTTATTCTATATTCTATGATGGTAAAGCTATTGTTGTGAATGAAGTCATACATTGGTTGACTGATCCTCGTTACAAATCTATAATCGCTGTTTCTTTTGATATTAAGAACGGAAAGTTTTGGGTGTCATCAAGTAACCAGTGGGATTCTTCAAAAATAAACATAAAATAGTTCTAGTAGAGACAATTTTTGTGTTGGAAGTATTGTCACGGCTAACGTTGGAGAGGGTCCAGGGATGACTTAAAAAAATGATCGGTGAATTATATCATCTGTTTTAGCTTTCATCTAGACCTAAATTTAATTCATTCATGTGGACGGATGCCCGCACTGTAGAAATTCACATATTGTTATGCGAGTAGCTAGCATGCATTGGGGGTCATCAAGCGTATGGGAATGGTCATGAACACGTTTAAGTTTGAATGTGGGTGTAAAATTGACAAACTAGCAAATTGAACATTTTAGAACACCCATCCATTTATTTTAAAATGGAATGGTCATAAACTAAGCAAGATTAAGCTCTGAGATAGTCCCTTCGTGTGGTCACATTTTAAGTCATTGAGTTTGCTCCGTAATAGATACCAGTTCGTACTCGTATAAAATCCGATGTATGTAAATTCCGTGTGTGTAGACGGACAGTTTAACGTGAGTTTCTTCTAATTAAAAAAAATTAAGCTTTGAAAAGAAGTCTTTATGAAACCGACCCATATATTATTTTTTTGATTGGGCACGTGGACTTTAAAAAAATAAACCCTGGACCACAGAGAGAGACCCAGTGTGTATACGTTCATTTATTCACTGCCATACTAAGGGCCTGTTTGGTTGTCGTAACTGGCCATAATTCGTAAGTTATAATTAGTAAAGTCTTTTACAGTTGTAAATGGGTTACATGCACGTAAGCTTTATGGTGTTTGGTGGTAATATAAAGTTGTAAGTGGAAAAGTGTATTGTGTTTTACGATGTTTGGTTGTCGTAATGTGTAAGTCGTAAGTGAAAAAAATGACCACAAAATTAACTATTTGGTGATTTAAAAAGTTTTAATATTGCAAAAAAATATTAAAAATGCTAAATATTAAAAAAAAATAATATTAACATAAAAAAATAATACAAATTTGCATGACCGCAAAATTAACTGTAACTGGGCTGTAAGTGAGTGATAATTAGATTGTAAGTGAGTGATAATTAAATTGTGTAAGCTTTTTACGAATTACGATTCAAACAAATAAATGCCGTAGTTATAACTGAGTTGTAACTCATTTACGATATAACTTTTACGCGAAACAAACGGCCCCTAAAAAGACCATCACTTCCCTTCTCTGTAAAAAATCCCCCCAAAAAAATGCTGGGATCTCCGACGACGAGTCCCTCTTCTCCGCCGCCTTCCTCGTCCTCTACGCCTCCGCCGCCTTCAACGTCCTCGCCCTCCAGTTCACCGTCACCCCCTACGGCGGCCGCCACGGCCGACCGGTGGGGCCCCACCATCCCCCCTCCCCTCGCCTGGTTCCTCATGGAGTTCCCCACTCTGTGGGTCACGCTCCTCCTCTACCCCCTCGGCCGCCACGGCACCACCCGCTCTCTCTCCTCACCATCTCTCTTTACCTCCTCCACTACGCTCACCGCACCATCATCTACCCACTCCGCCTCCTTATCCTCACCCGCTCCCGCACCCAGAAAAAAACCCAGCAAGGGTTCCCCGTCTCCATCGCCTTCACCGCCTTCGTCTTCAACCTCCTCAACGCGTACCTTCAGACGCGATCGGTCTCTCACTATGTGGGGTACGAGGAGAGTGGGGCGTGGATCTGGGTACGTGTGTTGGCGGGATTGGGGATTTTCGCGTGGGGGATGGGGGTGAATGTGAGGTCGGATCTGGCGCTGGAGCAGCTCAAGAAGGAAGCGGGAGGGGGGGGTACAGGATACCGAGGGGCGGGTGGTTCGAGTGGGTGTGCAGCCCCAATTATATGGGGGAGGCGGCGGAGTGGATGGGGTGGGCTGTGCTAGCATGGTCGCCGGCGGCGCTGTGTTTCTTTTGTACACGTGCTCCAACCTCGTGCCGAGGGCACGTGCGCACCTGAGATGGTACAGAGAGAATTTGTCGACAAGTACCGAGGAAGGCGATCGTGCCGTTGCTCTATTGATAATTTTTTTCCTTTCTTTTTTTTCCCTGATGGATTGTGATAATTTTGCATTTGGGTCTCTTGTGTCTTGTCTTTGTTTTGTATTACAAAATTATAACTGTCTTAAATCTAAAACCTGTGGTGATTCAAGTAACATTTCAACACCATAGCCCTATAATTTTTTCAAATGCGTCAAACTTGAAACTGTAATTTTGTTGAAAGAAGCAAGGCCAACTATAAAAGTGCAAAAATGGAATGCACAATAGTAGAAATATGCACTTCTCCGAGATCTCCTCAATTTTTACATATTTTTACAAGTGAGAAAAATTGCTGCTTCTATACCAAACTGGAATTCTGAATGCTGAAAGCACAGTACTATACAACAAGACATCTGTGACGAATACAGGCTAAATATCATCGGATGTATGCGCATGGACTATGCATTGAAAGAATATGTATTTGCAAGCAATTTCCTAGCATTTCCTCTCTCAGACTTGTAAATTGTAGTACATTGGATTGGCAAGCTTGAAATTACGGCTTCCTAAGTATGAACCTCTGAAAGCGTCCATCTGGCTGCTGATCACGCTTGCAATCCGGTATCCCTGCTCGGACAGCTGCAATCTTCTGGCTGAGATGTATTCCCAACTTTCCATTGGGAGTTCATTGTCTGACCTGAACAAACATGAGCTGAAGTTGTCAGTAAGGGGAAAGACACGGCGAAACATCAGGATGAAACTTAGTAGCTTCATGCTAGTAGGGATAAGACAAAATTCTATTTTTGAGTCCTATGTTAAGTATGATAAAGTTCAGATGCCCCTGTAAAATGCCCCACATATAATATAGTGGCATATTTTTCGCTATTTTTCCCCCCAAAATAATAAACTGTGAAGGCTGAAGCCCCGGCATCTCATTAACAAAAAGTTCACTGAAACATCTCTCAAGATAAAGGGTCTAAGAAAGTAGTGCTGAAATCATCTTACACAGCTGAATCACATCCATTAAGTAAACTAAAACGCAGGTCACTGAAGAGTGGCATAAACAAATTGACAAGGATTCTTCTTCGTTTATGTTTGCTTTTTGTTAGATGTGATGAATGACCATGAAATATGGTGGTCATGTTCATTAGACTGTACATATGTTTTGGTACCTTCTGATGCATATTTAGAAGCAGACTCGTGAGGTCCTGCTGTTAACATTAATGAAGGGTATTATTGTGCTCTCCCCTACTTGCTGGCAATATTGGTATTGTCCCTCAAATTAAGATAAAACAACAATAGAGACATGAGATATCTACCTCATGATCAATGAAGACCATCCTCTATAACCCGCAGAAATAAGGCTTTCTACTGTGTCATTCCTGTACCTCGAGTGCTTCCTTGTGAAAAGAACCAAAGACCAACCACTTGCTTGAAGTTTCATGTACAGTCTCAACACAAGCTTGCAGGCAGGATGTTCATGTTCAGCATGCTTCCTCCTATAACACCAAGGTTCATATATGAGAAACAGCCAGAATATCCAGATGAGGTGTAGAAAATGCTCATCATTTGTCCACGTACAAAGAGTGATAATTTACCTATCTTGAGAAGAATTGCTATCTTGAGAAGAATTGCTGCGACCACTGATGCCCGGTAAACATATGTCATCTACATCCATCAATATTACATCCATATGGTCCTCATTGGCTTTAAGAGGGCTAAAGTATATCTCTGCCAACAGCACTGTCAGATTCAAGTCCCATACGAATTGGCCTACAGTACTGTGTTTGAGAGAGTATTGTGTACAAATTGTAGGAAATTCATCTGCCTCCAAGTTGTTAAGCTCAGCATGAAATGCAAAATGGTTGCAATAATCATATTCATCATTTGTTTTAAAGAGCTGAAGGACCCCAGAGCCCCTACTTTGGCAGGAATTTAACATCACAGTTAGAGCAACCAGCAAAGTGAGCATTAAAACGCCAATCATGACAAGTGCAGCAACAAAGATGGTTGCCGCAAACATTGACATGTATACACCAGATTCAAACACATAGCTGCTTCCGATTTCTGCACGTAGAGTGATAGTTAGAAAAGGAAACACAGTGAAGTTTTAATAAAATCTGCTAGAGACATTTTGATACATAATTCACCAAATAAATTGGGAAAAGCATAACACTATTACTCATTTGCTTCAGAACCAGAATGGTGCCTTGATGTGTTGAGGAAATGAAACCATAATCATAAAATCAAGCTTACCATCTACTTTGTACATTATTACAGAGAACAAAAAAAAATGCATCCGATTAATCAACTAGCCATCACATTTGCAATTTAATGTGAAGAGCTTAGGTTTGAGTGACTGATGGATGTCAGTGCTCGTATCATGTCCAATTAACAATAATATCAGCTGATAATGAATTTGTGTGACTAGTATGAGAACAAAAAGTGAAGGATATGAGGTGATCAAAATTTTAAAAGCCTGAGTGATAATAATATCAGCTAGAAGGGTACCTTAACATCCCACAATTAATAAAGGAATCTATTTGAATGCTTCGCAGAGCACTTCAGTGTTGATATTCTGATTTTACTGTTGAGTTTGGATGATGTTATTAAAATTACTGTTCTTCCATGCACTTAAACAACATTTTAGAAGACTCAGAACTATGATATCCAGCTGATAAGCATATTGATGTAAAACCGCCTTGATGACAATCACCTTCAAATCGTAACCAAACTTTAAATTGAGAGTAGGATAAGATTTTGGGTTTCCACCCCTTACGCGGGCTTCTCACCCCAAACTCGAGAGCCAATAAACTCAAGAATTGAACAAGATATTTAAGGAAAAGTTTTAATCATTCATTAATTCCAACAAAATAGTCTAGGGGGCCTTATATAGGCTTTACAAAAGAGGACTACTGGGAAATAACCGATGTGGTACTAAACGTCCACAAAAGAACAAAAATAAAAAGAACACAAATAAAGCTAAAACATCTGCTATCAACAAAGCCTGTGAAACAAGTCCAATCTAAAGCCATAGAAGACCAGTGCGTCGCCTCCTGAAGTATACTCGATCGAACCTGCCCCTGGGCGGTGGCATGATGTCCTCATCAATTCCCCCCGGGTGGAAAGAACTCGACCCTGTCGAGTGTGGGGGACAGAACTGCTGTGATAGCGCTCCAGTCGATCAGGATCAAGATGCTGGAGGTCTTCCTCGGTAATCTAAGAATTTTCTGAATCAGGTTTTCCCGTCCACTTAATGAGATAGCGTCTCGTCCCTCCATCTCCAGTAGAGATAATCTGATCATCCAAGATAGAATCTATATGTTCTGTTGCATAGGACATTTTAGGGGGAAGTGGAGGTAGTGGGGGCTCTCAGAAAGAAGGTCTTGGCTTGGCTCATCTACAAATGGATCAGAAGGGGTATCAAAAGTACCTCGATATGGAACCAAATCCTCAACATTAAAGGTGCAACTAATGCCAAAGTCAGGTGGGAGATCCACCACATAAGCATTTGAATTGATTTTCTTGATAATCTTGAATGGCCCTGCACTCCGCGCGTGTAATTTCTTCACGGTTCCTGGTGGAAACCGTTCGGGTCGCATGCGGACCATCACATAATCTCCGATATTAAAAGATCTTAATCGGTGATGTAGATCTGCAGAAGCTTTATAATCAGTATTATTTTTCATTATCTTGTCTCTGACTTCCTCATGTAATGCATGAATATGAGATGCAAATGCTGATGCGGAGTCTGATACCCTAGAATAATGATGAGCCATGGGAATTAAGTCAATGGGTTGCCTGGGCTTAAAACCGTTTACTATTTCAAAAGGACTGAGACCCGTAGTCCTATTGACAGATCCGTTATATGCAAATTCAGTCATAGGCAAAATGAGATCCCAAGTTTTTAAATTTTCTCCAACTAGACACCTGAGGAGATTTCCTAGAGATCTGTTTACCACCTCGGTTTGACCATCTGTCTGTGGGTGAAAGGCGGCTGAGAATTTCAGTTTGGTGCCCATCTTATGCCAAAGTGTTTTCCAGAAATAGCTAACAAACTTAACATCCCAATCAGACACCATGGTTTTAGGTATCCCGTGCAACTTTACGATATGATCAAAGAATAAGACAGCCACTCGAGACGCATCTGAGGTCTTGGAACACGGGATGAAGTGAGCCATTTTTGAGAATCGGTCAACTACCACTAGGATAGAATTGTGCTTTTTTTGAGTTTTGGGCAGCCCTAGTATGAAGTCTAGGCTCACGTCTTGCCAGGGGCACTTAGGTACAGAAAGATGAGTGTAAGGTCCGGCAATCTGCTTTTTTTGCTTGGCCAGTTGACACGTGCGACATTGGCTAACTACTTTAGAGACATCTCTTTTCAGACTCGGCCAGTAGAATCGGTGTTCAATGGCCTCAATTATCTTGTCCTGACCGAAATATCCCGCCAGACCTCCAGCATGTAGTTCCCAAGAGAGAAAATCCCTGAGGGACGTACTGGGAATACACAACTTATAGAATCTGAAGAGATAACCGTCTTGAAGGAGAAAACCGTACATCCCACGAACAGGGCCGTCTCGTAATGTGACATAAATTTTCCCAAAATCGGGACATGATTCATACTCCTCTTTTAATTTCTCAAATCCCACCACTTCTGTGCTCATTGCCACCAAGATCGTGACACGTCGACTCAGCGCATCAGCGACCTTATTCTCGATGCCTACTTTGTGTTTGAGAACAAAAGTGTAATCCTGCAAGAACTCCACCCATTTGCTATGTCTCGCGTTTAATCTCTTCTGGGAGTTGAGATACCTTAACGCTTCATGATCTGAGTACAACACGAATTCCTGTGGTAACAGATAATGTCTCCAGTAGCGCAAAGCCTGTATAACCGCATAAAATTCTTTATCATATGTGGAGTAGCGTTGCCGGGCATCATTTAATTTTTCGCTGAAATAAGCAACCGGGTGGTTTTCCTGACTCAGTACACCACCAATTGCCAGTCCCGATGCGTCACAAGTTACTTCAAAAGTTTGAAAATCAAGGAGACGCATTACGGGAGCTTCCGTCATCATCTTCTTTATTTCAGCGAAAGCTTTGGAGGCAGCAGGAGTCCACTAGAACACCTCACTCTTTAAACAGTCAGTGATAGGTGCCATAATAGCACTAAAATCTTGATGAACCGACGGTAGAAAGTGGCTAACCCGTGAAAGCTTTTGACTTCCCTAATCGTCCGGGGTTGTGGCCACTCGGTTATTGCCTTCACTTTCTCAGGGTCTGCGGAAAACCCCTCGGAGGAAACCACAAATCCTAGGAAGATAACTCTGTCTATACAAAAGCACACTTTTTTGGATTTGCATAAAATTTCTCAGCATGGAGTGTGCAGAGGACTTGCCTCAGATGTCCCACATGTGCTCCGGGGTTGGCTGTAGATCAGTATGTCATCAAAATAGACCACCACGAACTTACCGATAAACGGTCGAAACAATTGGGTCATTATTCTCATGAAGGTGCTTGGAGCATTGGACAGTCCAAATGGCATAACTAACCATTCATATAACCCGTCTTTAGTTTTAAATGTGGTTTTCCATTCATCCCTTGGTCGGATTCTAATTTGATGGTACCGCTCTTAAGATCAATTTTGGAAAAGATTGTGGCACCTGACATCAGATCCAGCATATCATCAAGACGGGGAATGGGGAAACGGTACTTGACGGTAATTTTATTGATTGCACGACTATCCACACACATACGCCATGTACCATCCTTCTTGGGCGCCAAAGTGCGGGAACCGCACATGGGCTTAAGCTTTCTTTGATGAACCCTTGTCAAGTAGCTCTTCTACTTGCCGTTGTAATTCCGCATGTTTAGTTGGGTTCATTCTATAGTGGGGCAAATTTGGTAAAGTTGCTCCTGGGACTAAGTCAATAGCATGTTGAATGTCTCGTATAGGGGGCAACTCACCTGGTAGATCTTGTGGGAGGGTTTCGGAAAACTCCTCCAGAATTGATTTAATGTGCTCAGGAATCTGCTCCTCGATATCCCGGCTAGCCTCTCGAGCCACGAGAGCATAACAAGTAGACCATCCTGTAAGCTCTTTTCAATTTGATCGTGGCTAATCAAATTCATTTCCATCTTACCTTTGCCCTTATCAACCCTTTTTTTTAGGATTTATAACGTCCACTTTATCTTTTCCTTTATCAGCCTCTTTCTCTCGGGTTGGCGGCTTCGGTTGATTTGGCATAATCTTCACCTTTTTCCCATTATGGACGAATGAACACTGATTGGTGTACGTCCATGTATGGTCACATCTAGGTCAAATAACCATGGTCGACCCAAAATGATATGGCCTACATTCATGGGGAGTATGTCACACCACACATTTTCTGTGTATGTGGCAAACTGGATGGGAATTTGACATCTCTCTTGAACATCTATAGATGTAGCATCGATCCATGTAACCTTGTAGGGGTTGGATGCTTTACCGGTGTCATCCCCAAGGTGGTGATTAACTTTGACGCCACAGCGTGATGCAGCTGCCACATCCACTATTACCTTGCAGTTCTTATTGCCAATTTTATGCAAGTTTGGAATATGACAATCCTTCTCCAGTCGTTGAGTGGTTCAGGCTGGGTTAAAGTACATCTAACCACTCCTAATTGGGTGCGAGCTACATTAGGAGGTAGGCCCGTCATTTCCACAGTTCGGATGCACCCATTGAATTCATACTCTTCGACAGAGGCATCTGAGTCATCATCTTGTTGGTGCACAACCTCTTCTCCATCATCCTCTCCTTCTATATCTTCAATAGGAACTTCCACAAAGAGGGTTTTAATTTGACTCGGACACTGGCTGGCAAGGTGACCATACCCTTGACACCTGTAGCACTGGGTTCTAGGGTTGACTTTTCCTGGTTCGCTTACCGTTCTCTTTTCGGATGCAAAGGGCTTTGCACCAGAAGGACCTGCTGGTTTGACGCTAGAGGAACTGGAGGCAGGTTTACTTGGGGTAGGAAGTATTCGGTTGAAGCTTGGCTGGCCAGTAGTGATAGTTCTAGAGTTATCCTTAAAGTTACTTCGGTTAAAATAGGATCCTCGAGACTCATCTAAGTCGGTGACTAGCTGATAGCCTGCTCTAGAGTCGTGATGCCTCGAGCAATGAGCTCTCGGCGATAATCATCCCTAAGACCGGACCTGAACCTAGATAGGGGTCTGTTCGGGAGATTCTAACTCAATAGCTCCACACCGATTCAGATATTCATCAAATTTAGCAATGTAATCAGTGGATGATTTGTTCCCCTGGGTCCATCGATTCCATTTGTCTAACAATTGTTGATTGAATGATGGTGGAACATACTTCATCATAAGCTTCTCTTTCATGCTTTCCCAAGTGTCCACGGGGTCTTCCCTTGTGTACCTCATCATCCTCTCTAGGTTTTCCCAGTATTGCCCAGCTTGTCCCGTTAATTTCATTACGGCCAATCGAACCTTTCTTGACTCAGACATGTCATGCCAACGAAAATATCGGTCCATGGCCAACTGCCAATCTATATAAACCTGAGGGTCTAAACGCCCGTCAAAGGAAGGAGCATCGACCTTAACGCTCCTGATATACTGGGCATCGACATCAGTTGTTTGGTAAGGTGGGCCTCGCTCACGCCTGGGAGACCTACTGTCATTTCGAGAACTTTCATCCTCCCTGATTCTTCTCCTATTGGTTTCTAGCCTACCAATTCTGGTTGCTAGATCCCTACAATTGACATCAACCTGATCCTTAACTTCTTGTAGTTGTCTGTCCATGTTTTCTATCTTTTGTAGGATTGTGTTAAGGGTATCATAAATGCTAGGGTCCATTGGTGCTGAAGTTTCGCCTACAGAATAAGTTCTACCACTTCTAGCAGGCATGCAAGATCCTAACTGACCCTAAATGCAAGCTGTATGTTATGCAGGAGGGTCAGAGATTAGAGTGATGAAAGATAATACAATTTAAGCTACTTAGATTAACACGTGATTAAGAAACTTATAATGTGGAGACAGTGATAAAGACACGTGCTGATACAATTAACTTCAAGATATATCAAGTAATCACAAATTCAAATTAATTTAGTTGCAAAATTAATATTAGGTCGGGTTACCACTCAAGATCAGAATCACACAACTCACCTATTTGGTGGGCAACAGTCAATAAATTCTATCATGCGACAGATTGGAAGAACTAATTATTTTAATTAAATGGCAGGAGTAACTGACAGAATATTCAAAGTTACCTGGGGAGGCGACCGTAACTCAAACCTGAACGAGACTGCTGTAGGCGCGTAGTACTGGTCGTCACGAATCCACAGCCTCGAAAACGGATCGATTCGGACTTGAAACGAGTCCTGAACGGCCGTCGGAAGCGATCAGTAACTGAACTGAGTTGGCTCAGTCGAGTCAACTCGGCCGAGTTGACACGTTCACCTGACTCGGGCCTGGGATGGTTTGGATCCGACTTGGCTCACTCCCACTTTGAGCACTTGGGCCTGGGTTGGTTTTAACCCAACTCGAGTCTGATTTTAAGTCACCCGTTGCACTCGACCGCAGTGTGACCAACTCCCTCCCTCGATCTCCGTTAGGGCACGCGACGAGGGGCTGGAATTCCAGTCCGGCCGTCGTGATGACAGAGATCCGGCGATGGCAGCGACACGACACAACAAAAACGGCGGCGAGGGCGGTCCCTTCTCAGATGAAGTTGAATCGGTCTCCGGAAGCTTCGACGAGCCTACGGATGAGGACGATGGGGATCGGGGAGCGTCGGCGAGTCCGATCAGCCCTTCTTCCCTTCGATCCGTCCTCAGGACCTGGCCCTAGGCACAGTAACAAAGACGGCGGAGTGTTTGCAGCGGTGGTGGGCGTGGATGATGAGACAGTGAATGGCTGCAAGTCTGGATCTCTTCGGTGATGATGATGGCGGCGTTGATTGTCGAGGTGAGGACAGACAGGGACGACGATGTTGGGGCGGGCGACGCTGGGTCTTGTGGCAGCGAGGGAACACAAGATGGATCTGTGTGGAGACGAGAAGGAGCGGTTGAGGATCAACGAGATGCTGATGCGGCTGCTGCTCCGGCTGGATTCAGGTCCGCGGGGTTAGGGATTATCGGAAGCGGGTGATCCAGAGGGTGATCGCACTTCAGGAGGTGTGGATTCGATCTCGGCCGATCGATCCGCCGAGTAGCCTCAGAAACTACGGTGGTGGTGTGAACAATGCAGCGGCGGCGGTGAAAAGGGCTGGGATGGTTGAAGGCGCGGCGACGATGTAGGTCGGGGAGCGCCGGCGATGAGATCTG